>VTPC01090237.1:13421-187551 GCA_011009095.1 Ignelater luminosus | reverse complement strand
GAGGAGGAAGAAGCCGGAGGTTTCTCGTGATTTAATTAATAATAAACCATTTACTGTCAAACAAACACACGGTTTTTTTGACTGGATGTCATAGCCAAAAAAACTTGGGAAACGGACCATCTTGGAATATCGCAAGCTGTAATGTTAAAAATTGACTTCCAGTTATTGCAACAAGGAACGATCGAAATTAAACATAATTACAGTAACGTTGCTGCAGTTCATAAAGTAAAAGTTTTTAAAGAAAACGTAACCATTGATTATTTTAAAAACCTGGAGGTAACCCTTCCGGAGTTAACGAAAAGAAAACCATGGCCAGCTTCGAAAATAAAACAAATTCAGGACATGATTCCATTTGTGAAGGAAAAACATGAAAAATTGTATCTACAGGTCATAGAAAAGATGACTAACCATGCAAACTGAGGATTTTCGTTTTCTTCGTGGCGTTTAATCTTTAAAACTAATACATTGTTAAGTTAAATTTAAGGTGCACTATGTTAGGTACTTACGCCGTTTTGATAAAAAGTTCATGGAATATTAAGTTTTCACCTTAATATCTTTATTTTCTATTATTCCCAATTAAAACCTGTATTTTTTAAATAATAAATTTATTTTTTTTAGAGACATTCTGTTCTAACATTAATTTATAGAGTAACTATTGTGTCTACTGAAAAATTTACAAACTGGGCCTTTTTTCATATTTCACTCTTTATGTATGGTAAGCACCTTTCAAAGAGGAAGACGATTATTGGGATTTGTTCTTTATCTGAAGACATTTTTCTATTTGGTTTTGTACCTTTTGTATCCTACAGGAGCTTTATTGTCATTATTAATTTCTGTTCGAATAATTGGTCGGAAAGTGACGTGAACGAAAGGAAATCAAAAGCCTTGTAAGATGAGAAATGAAAGTTGAGGTAGGTACTAGTACATTTTTAATATGATTTTGTAGATGTTTATTGTTATCAAGTTTTTTTCGAGTTTTTCTTTTGGAGCATTTTTGTAGAACTCTTGATTCTTGATGATTTTGTACTCGTAGGAGTTTTAGTCAGATTCCAAAATCATTTACTAATAGTAGACTACCCAAACGAGACTCTGCTATTTATTGATGAATTCAGCCACAAAAATAGAACAAAGAAATCTGAAAGCTAAGTGTAAGTTTCCAGGCTTGAAAAACCCTAAAGCAGCAAGTGACTCTTGAAATTTGCAGCTCCAAGGGCTTCCGAAAAACCTGAAACCTTGAAAACATCTTTATAGAAACAATAAGTTGAAACATGGCAGAAGTTAACCACTTAACAGGTTTCTAAAGTTCGTAACAACAATATCAATTCTAGCTGATTATCCAATAACAATGAAGAGTCTTATCCAATGAGATAAGAAATTAATTAAACTAACCTTTGAGAAGGGTGCACTTGATCCAAAATCATTTGATGTTATCACTGATTAGATTGCTTAACTACACAAAAACAATTTGAGAATTCTTAGAATTAGTGTGAAAATTTGATTCTCGCGTTTTAGTGTTTAGATAAAGCTACTAATGCCACGTCTTCATACAAATGTTTTTGGGATCGTTTGAAATTATTACTCTTATTCTGTTTTTTCTCCAAAATACCAGTAAATCAAATTTGATTTTTTTGTAAATCTGCACCTTTCTGTTCGAAGTTGAGAAGAAGATTTATATCAATTTGAAAAAAACCTAAAAAGAATATCGTACTAATTTTAAGACACATACACTTGGTCATTCAAGGAGACTTTTGACCCATGAGTGTGAGCACACCAGTCATGCAGCCGAACAACTAAACAAATAAAACTAGTGACCAAGATGAATAAACGTCTACGCTCCAAAAGGGCTCTTCTCTCACATGTGCATATTGTTTGCGATAGAAACATTCTAATTTTATTTTTTCTTCTTCTAAAAACCAAACAAACCTTTCTGTCTTAGCGCCGAACTAATAACAACTTGAGTGAAAGTCTTGGTGCGAACTCAAACTTAATATACGTGAAGTGAGACACCAGGAAAGGAATCATGTCTATTGACATACGGGCAAAGATAGTAAGTTCTGAGGAATTCTCGGACTTTCTATATTCATCTGATATAGAATGTTTCTAAAATAATGTGCTGCTTACGTAACGTAAGTACTTCTCATTAAAGCAATAAATCTTGAAGATGTTTCTGGGAATGCTCCGTCTTTTAGATACGGAATGCAGGTTTCGGAGTTGATCACTATTTTATGTAAAAGTACATATTTTTACAAAAGGTACGTAAAAGTATTATTCTAAGATTAGTTAGAGTATAATTTGAGTAGAGGGCATTCAGGAACGCTGAAATTCTAACAAAGCAGATTTCCTTAATAGACAAGCTACACACCGCTAAAAGAAGCTACTGAGGATTTTATTCAGAGTCTAGATTGCAGGCTATAATTTGTCGATGCTCAAAGCCAGTCGATGTGAGATAAAGTACCGACACCAAACAAGACGATTTTTGATAATAATAATACAGATTACGTGACAGAGATATTTGGATTAATTCAGTAGATTTAGAAAAAAAAATTAATAATATGTATTTGCCCAGGAACACACTTGCTTATACAAACTTTAATCGCTCTACGACAAGGCGTTAATAGTTACTTTTCTTTAAAATCTTAATTCTAATAACTTCAAACTTATAAACTGGCGTTTAGGTTGTCAGATCTGACATGGAGCAACAACGCCCATAGCAAAGAAAAAAAATCGTTATTCAGCTCAATTTGCGATTTTCTTTTGTTTGGTGTCGGTAGTTTACCTTACATCAATTGGCTTTATTAGTGTTGTCAAAAGTACTGGTGAGAACAGTGTTCTAACCTTACATTTCATTTAACATTCAATAAAAGAAGTGCAATTTGCACGCAATCACATGACATGTGAAGGTTAACCAATTAGGAATTTTTCCATTGACATCGCATCATTGTAATTACTGCTCCCGGACATAAAGAATGTTTGTGGCTACTGCAACGCACCATGCACTGCCAAAGGTTTTTCTGAATTAAGCGGCTGAGCGTCCCCGAATGCATCCAAAGATAATAGCAACAAATTTCCTTCATTTACTTATTTCAAGCAATGGAATTGTGTCCCAATTGATGGTGTTAGTTACAATTTCAACCAATTAGGAATGTGATATTACCAGGTGGTCAGATAGACGACTTGCTAGTGCACATCGTTTTTACATTGCATAATGAGTGCTATGCTGACGTAGGTCGCCGGATTTGCTTTCTAAGAATATATGAGAATATCTTGACAAGAAATTGAATAAATGTACAGGATGCCCTAAAAAGCCGTGGACATAGAGCTACCACAGATTCTTGGGGTAAAGACAAGACGATTGAACCAAACTTATCTATATGCCAAAATGCTTGGTTTGCCCTTAAAGTTTATTAAAAAATACCAATTTCTTCAAATAACTCGAAAACGCTTTGTCCGATGTGAATAAGATTTGCTATTTAAATATTCCCGTTCTAGTAGCATTAAACCGTGTAGAAAAGCATGTAAAATTAGTTACTCTAGTAATTTTTCTCTTTTTCTTTTGGTTTTCTAGTAAACCGCATTTAAAGATGCTTGCGTGAGCAAAGCGAGACATTTATTTAACCAAGCTCCACTACGAAGCATTTAAATCTGAGAAGACACATTTACAGCTTTACAAAAATGTTTAAAATGACTACCACATTTGTTTCTGCCGTTACCAGTTTTGTCAAATAACATTGTCACTGATGGTAGTTTATTAGAAAATATGAAAACATGAAGTTTTCCTTTCTATATATGAGATTTTGATTCATATTCGACTATGTAATATGAGGTACGAGATTGGGCCCAAAAATATGAGACTCACATTGAAAATGGGAGATCTGGCAACCCTGTGCTAACGGTTGCCTCATACGCTGGTCAACTGATAACTTGATGTTGATTAGAATGCCAACACGCTTTGTCAATTGGTATAATTCTGGCATTGTTAGCTATGACAAGGTATCGGACGTCCGCATATTAAACAATCTTATACTTTAAGGACCATGCATTATGACTACATTGCAAATAACAAAAAAGAGGCTTCAAAAATGAAAATGACTAATATGAACGTTCCTAAAATTTTAATTTTTTTTGTTTTTGCTTTGTTTCGTGTGCTTTCTTTTTTTTCAGATGTTTTGTACTATCTTGTTTAATACAATAAAGAAATGAAGTTATCATATTGAAAAGTAATTGTTATTGGTTACTATTTGGTGCATATCTTTTGCAGGATGTGGTATATCTTTTTCAACAATTACCACCCCGAACCCTGGGCATGTTTAAAACGAAGAACAACCCTTTCTTCAAATCGTCTCTGACGATTGTATCTATTACAATAAATTAAAAAATAGTAAAAAAAAATTTCTTGTCATTATCGACCATTTTTCTGGAGATATTAAAAGAACGAGATGTTTTTACAATCTTGAGAAATTTTGAAAAATCAAATTTTACGCGAAAATAAAGCTAATCCAGAATTCTTTTGCGTAGGTTTTAAGCTTCCAAAGCTATGATGTATATTATGTATAAGCCTGCACAATAATTAAGGCATACATCACGTTACAAATTTTGGAGTGCGCATATTAAAGGAAGGTTTGTTCTTATTAAACACAGAGGAAGCGTGTTGTTTACAAATAATAAACAATAGAAGATCAAATCACTCTCGTACTAATGGCCATTGATTTGTAACACATTTTGTAAATGTCAACATTTAGATCTACGATAATATTTATATCTGGAATAAAACACACTTTTCTAGAATAAGAATTAGCATTAACCGTGATCGACCCGGGGTAAATAACATGTTAGAAGCAAGTTATTTGCGAAAACATGCCATAAAAATTCGAGAAGAAATTTTATTGACAAATAAATAAACCATAATCTAAATTATTCATCAATTTACTTATATCCTGATGTGTTAAAAACAACTTCAGAAATAGCATTTCAAAATAAACGACAAATTCTTCGCTAACATGCAATTTACATAACTTTTATTATTAGTAAAGAAGATTTGTATTACACGATGTATTTTATTATTTATGTAGTAGTATGTAAAAGTTTTCAATCATTAAAATACCCAGGCGACTTGAAAATGTTTGCAGATGACGCATTTAATGCACGCAGGGATAGAAATATGCTCTATTAAAATACCTCGCTATCTATTTACATGTTTCAGTAATTAATTTTACTCCCATATGTAGGTTATATTTCACCATGAGCGATTATGAATGGTATTTCAGTCTATCACAGATTAGTGCTAAACAATAGTTTTAGTGAATCATATACATACGTACATGCATTTTCACATAATAAGAATAACAAATGTTTTTTGCGCCTGAATTAATAATATCGATCTTCGTTGTTGAAATTTGTTAAGGCAAAACATTTTATAGCAAAATTGATGACAGTGGTATTAACACCAATCAACTACAATTTGCTGAATTGACATTTTGGTAATGTCGAGGGTGGATCGAACGAGAAACAATAGTAGTTTATTATTACTGGGGATAGCAAAAGGTCTTGATAAATTATTATTATTATCGTGTCTGTGTATGAAAGCCACCACGTTCAATTAAGAGGCTATGATAAAAACCGATTGCGTTTAATAGAATAAGCATTGAAACGCCAAAATGATGAATAACTAGTTAATTTCCAATTCGAGAAAAAAAGATTTAATGAATTGAACCTTTTCATTCAATTTTGGCTTTAGTCAGAAATTTCTTATCTAGCAATAAATAATGAATATAATTGTATTTTGTTGCTATGGGATTTTGTAAAGGGAGATTTTAAAATGTGAAATAACTATCTACGCATCATCTATTTTCCGTGAAAGACGTATAGCACATTGTGCAAACGAAAGATCATTGATCTGACAATACAGGGTGATTCTGAAATAAAGGGTATCCTCTTAAAGGTGGATAGCGGTGTGATAGTACATACATTTGCGATAAAAAAAGGTTGGTAAAAATTGCATAGTTTCCGAGAAAAAGACTTTTGAAATTTAATCGCTAAGCCAAGCCGGTCCTGCTCTCATACTTTTATTTAAGTAAAAATCGATAGGGGTTGACTGACCCTCCTTGTCATTGGCAGGTAGCTATTTACATATGTAAGGGTCGGAACATGTTGTCACAATCAGTCGGTCTTTGACTTTCCTGAGAGCGACAAGGTGTGAAAAAATTTAAAGTGAGCGAGATGTTTTCCACTCAAGAGTTGGCAGACATAACTTTAATGTATGGAGAATGTCATTATAATGTAGAAGCGACAAAACGACTGTACGCCGATCGTTTTCAACAACGAAGACAGCCTTCGCGGAATACAATACTGCAAACGATACAACGACTTCGTGATACAGGCAGCACCGTCGCAACATATGAAGGCCGTGGACAAGAACGAGCACCACACTTTCTTCAAGCGGAAGAAGATGTATTAGATATGATTAATGAAGATCCTACAATAAGTACCCGCGGTATCGCACGCGACGTGAACGTTTTCCAAGCAACAGCGCATCGGATATTAAAGTCGTACTTATTACATCCCTATCACGTACAACGGGTTCAGCATTTAACTGAAAATGACTTTGTACCGAAACGAACATTTTGTGAGTGGTTTCAAAAAAAAACAATGCAACAACAAGAATTTGTAGATAAAGTACTGTTTACGGATGAGTGTTGTTTTACGCGAGACGGTATCTTAAATTTTCATAACGTACATTATTGGAATGACGCTAATCCTCACATGATTAGGGAAAATAAATTTCAATGGCGGTTTTCTATTAATGTGTGGTGTGGCATTTTAGGAGACGCATTGTTTGGACCATTTATTTTACCACAGCGGTTAAACGGAGACACGTATCTGGAATTTCTAGAAAACAGGTTGCCAGATATGTTGGATGATACACCTCTAGAAACTCGTAGGCATATTTATTACATGCACGATGGAGCCCCTCCGCATACTAGCGTACGTGTGCAGGGCTATTTGAACGAAATGTTTCCCCATCGGTGGATTGGTCGCAATGGTCCCGTACGCTGGCCTGCTCGTAGCCCTGACATAAATCCTCTGGACTACTTCTTGTGGGGTCACATGAAGTCTGTTGTATATCGCACGGAAGTCGAAAACGCGGAAGACCTTCAACAACGCATTTTAGCAGCAGCCGCAGAAATTCGCAGTACAGCTGGAATATTTACTCGTGTGCGTAACAGTTTTCACCGACGCATAGAGGCTTGTCTTCAGGTCGACGATGGTCATTTTCAACATTTGTTGTAATATTTTGGTAAGTTGCCCGTCTTTCAAGTAATAAGGTGATAACATGAATGCGTAAACGTCGCGATACTCTGTTTAGTCTTTACAAGAAAACGAAAGAAGATTGAATTATGAATTATGGCCCTTTTTCGTGCGCTTTTGAATGAGATTCGCATTTTTGACATTAACAAAAGAAGCTATATTTTCGCGTTGAATAGGCAGCGATCAGCGAGCTTCATTTTACTATTGAAATATGTTTTTAGAAAAAGAAATTGGAAGTACCTAGTTGTTAGGGTAAAGCCAGTGCCTTTGAAAGAAGCAGGTACCAAATATTTAATCTCCAAGAAAATGTTTTGACGAGAAACCTTTTTATAATTCTCGCTTTTTTGGATTAAGAAGTCAACATGATGTGGGATAAAATAAAGTTGCTGTACTTGCTTAGTTGACAGACTTACTATTTACTACTTGCTCGAGATAAAAGAAGGCGATAGCTTATGTTAAAAGGAACCGCTATTTCGCCGAAAGCATGGTAAACACACCAAACCTTTCTCGCACTTTAAACGCTTGTAATAGTTTTTCTGGTTTCTACAATGCCATAAATAACCTATGGACACGTTTATAACATTTACTTTTTGATCTGTAAACGGAAAAATATTAAAATTTTACTGTTAGTGACTTTTTTCTGTAAAATTCCGAAGAACCAAAAACTTCAATAAGCATTATGCTACATAAATAAAAATTGGTTGATTTTATGGAATTGAGTTAAATACAGAAGCGATAATTAGTAGTATCTTCCATAATGTTTTCTATTCAAATGACTAAATAATAATAAGGGATTAAGATGTTGCTTGCGAGACTGGAGTCTAATTGATCGTGACGTAAATTATGCTATTATCTTTTTACTGTCTTAATATATTTCAACAACCCTGCCTGTTAAACATATCACAATTTCTTTGATCTCCTCAACTTCAGATTTAAGAAGGGAAAGTTGAAAATGTCCAGCGGGTAGCTTATGATGGCATTTATTGTTCATTGTGTTACTACACCTGCGTTAGTTCAAAGAAAATAGGCATGTCTGGCAAATTTTCATTCTTGCACTACAATGGTTTTACAACAACCGTAAATCTCCTTAACTTTCACTTTTTACTCCGAAGGCGACAATACAAGCAACACTTTTCTTTTTCTAACCAGAGGCGGCTTCAGTATTTAATATTTCGGAAAATTGTGAAAATTTTCAACTTTCACGGAGCCACTTCGTTCCTTCATTTTTTGTCTTCTTTTAACCTCACTTATCACCTATTAAAAGGATACCCTTTATTTCAGAATCACCCTGTATATTTCCAACAGCGCCTGTTTTTATATGCATGTAGACTATTTAGATTTTATTCGATTCCAAAGACATTCCTTTTTTAAATTAATTAATTTTATTTCACATTTTTTGATTTCTTTCAAATAATTTCATTTATCTGTGATATTTTTATATTTGATCTCCTTTAGTTTCTAAGTTACAAAATTTTAGATTGCATTTTTTGGCTGACGTTTCAACATGAAATTGGTCAGCAAAAATTCTGAGGAAAAATCTCCTTGTAGCATTTTTCACGAACTTTTGTGTGATATACGACACAACTGAGTTTATAAAAATTCTAATTTCAAAGTCATTTAAAAATCTAACTTGAGTTTTTAATAACCAAAGAGTCTGCATTACAAGTTTTTAAGGAGTACTCTGTATAGTGCGTAGAACTTTATATACAGCTGTGCTGTACTCCACTCGCAAATTGTTGAAGCAGCACGTATATATTCTGCGTGTTTGCGCATATCAGTTATTGCAAACAGTTGTAATTTTCTTCTCTAGAAGAACTGAACACAAATAACTCTGTATTGAATTCGATTTTTTCCATGATGCCCAAATAGCACACAAGCAGTAATAACAAGTAACATGTCATTTTAGACTTGATGTGATAAACAGTTCCGCATACCTTACAGTTTCAAACCATAAGAGCACACAATAAACTAAAAGACGACAAAGCTCATGCCAATCCAAAAAAACTATGATAAAACATGTAACTAGAATAAGACGAAGTAGAAAATCATGGCGAAGTTCTAAAGAGAACGCAAAAAGGCAGAAGAAAGCATGAGAAAACAAAAAAATCGAAACAGACGAAACCACAGTAAAATGTACTGTTATTGTTGCTTATTCTCATGGTATGCGCAGTGATGCAAAAACAACTCTAATCTGAACTTGAAGCTTTGCATTGCTGCGTAGCGTAAATCAAAACGCGATTCATGAATGCCTGTATTTATAATCAATACTTGAAGGAGTCTATACTTAACTTCAACAAGCCCGTCTTGATTTAGCGCGAATGCTCAGCTCATAAGCTAAAATCAAGGCGTCTGTTTCTTTACCTTGAGTCTTAGCAGAAATACGAGTTCGTATTTTTGAGTTAGTGAGTCTCAGCTATAAAATATTAGGGAATGCTTGTTTAAAGCGCAAGTTTGAACTTTGAACAAGTAAGACATTTTTGACCAGTCTCACAGCTTTCGGTACTATACAGAAGAGTGAAGACGGAAGTTTGCGATCTCTGGTTACCGGCCGCTCTTTCACCACTTCACCCGTCTCCTAAGTTGGAGAGAGTATAAGTTGCCTGGGTACCTAACAGCACTGTATTTCGCTCTCTAGTAACCTCATGGTATATTTCTGAAAAGAAAATAAATTTTGCTAAAAAAAAAAACTTGCTACTGTTGTGTTGCGCTAGCTAAATGTCTTACCACTCATCGACGAACTTTGTGCCTTAAATCGACGCTGCAGCACTACATTCTCCTGACATCTTCACCATTTGTGTACCCATTTCAACGGACCTTGTACTGACTGTCCGACTAGAACTCGAGATTTTCTGCCACTACCAAAGGCACGTCCAAGTATTGCGTGCTAATCAGTCATGACGAGAATTTTAACTGACGCACTATCTCATTCAATTTCATTCATTCAGCAACGCTTGGGTCAGTTTATTATTCCGATAATTTTGTACCATAATCGACGGATGATTACGTGGCTTGTTCTACTTGCGATTTTTCCCATCCTTACCGCCAAAGGTTGATACGGACTAAAAAAGAAAGTAACTTTTGCAATAGTTTAGTCTTGCGTTTACGATTGCTTGTTATGTCTCGTCGAGCCATTAGTTCTTTATATAATCTTGTTATTACTATTAATCTCTTTTAATCTTAAACTCTTATATAAGCTGGACTCTTCTCGATGCGAGCAACAAACACACAGTTTTTTGAATCGCTTTCATGGTGGTAAATGAATACAAGTAGAGGAAGCTGAAAGGGCCATACTGGATCGTATACACTTGTGCATACTCGCTGGATGGTTTGTCTAGATAAATTGCAGCATTTTAAGAAACCGCCGATTGTGGTACGAACGAGATAAGTTGGAAATATCGATATCTCTTTTCTTTCCTTTGGTTGTGTACGTAAGAGTATTGCCTTTACAACAAGTATTGGTTGTGGAATAGGTCATTTGGTGTTATTAAATTTCCTTTGTTTTGCATAATTTAGTCTTCTGCAGGAGTCATGCTCTCATACGTAAAATTAATCTACTCTGTATATAGCCGTCTCGGGATTTCTTTATAATGGAGTGCTTTGACGTTGGCTCAAGTCAATCGACATTGTGCTCATGACTGTTGCAGATTATAGATTCTTTAGTTCTCAAGGCCGATTTAGGTGAAGGCATTGTATTACTTTCTTCCTTCATTTCAGTGTATGTTTGTACAATTTTGTGCAAGCATTCCTAAATATGTCGTCTTATGTGCTCATATATCCCGAAACGCGGTTCTCCTACGTCATTTATGTAATTTTTAAAACCAATGTTTTTGAGGTAATTCTAGTTGGTAACAGTTAAACTTGTAAGCTATTCTTATTTTGAGCTTGCCCTAAAAATGGCGGAGCCTTTCTACATTTTTCTAGCTATGACCCTTCATTGCTTGATGAACTAGCTAGTTAATTGAAGTGGCAGAAAAACCAATGTATGTGCATTCATTCCTATGAAGCTTTTTTTCAGGAAAAACCCCTACTGCACCTTAAAATAATCTAGATGTTAGATGACAGACTAATATTAATGAATTAAATATATTACCGATCAATAACTATTAAGGACTATCGTTCCCCAAAAAAACTGAAGATTTTGTTGTCTATTGCCTACGAAGTCATCCATCAAAAACATGCCCGAGCAATTTGTGTTGCCTATAAGTAAGTACTTAACGCGATAATAGATCCTTTTTTAAATAATATCCTACTTCTATAGTTTTTTGTAGCGTGAACATTATAATACTCTTTAAGATGCTCCATTGCGTGCAAAACGAATTCGTGTCGATATACATTTTTGGGTCACAAACAAAACCAAACTGATTACATAAGAGAGCGGCATGTATATTTTATCGCCTTTCGATCGTCACTGTCAGATCTAAACAGTTTTCCCTATCGCATATCTTGGTCACTTTGCATTTCACTAATTGCAACACTTCTTAACAAATGGCTTCGTTGTCTAATGATGTTATTAACGTGAAATCTAAGCCGAATAGGAGAAGATTTGAACTGAACGTGTGAATGCAATTTCGGCAGTCTGCAAGTTTTAGACTAGAACCGAACCGGCCACTTGTATTTCTAGGTGGATATTAAAAAGAGTTTGTACCAAATACGTTTGTGTTAAATTAAAATTATTGTAACGAGCTATCCCTCGAACATGCTAGAGAAGTGTCGAACAGTCTCGGCATTGTTGTGCGGAGAGATCTCGCACTGTTCAGAGTTTCCGACCGTCGAATGTGCGAGAAAAGGCGCGAACCTTCTAGACTCATCGAGAGGGACGAGGAAACGTATATAAGCGGTAGCATGAATAGAGCCAGGGGGTTCTGCAGTAAATAACCGCGTGTAGTTACGAACGAAATAAATGTAGTGATAAATAAATTATTCTGTACGTAAATAAATAAATAATTTAGTGTAAATAAATACTGGAAATAACTTGTGTTGGACTTAGTTTTTTTAAATAAATAGTTAATAATAAATAAATAAACGTTTTATATAAAAAGGACATAACATTATTGTATGTATTAAATTGCTAGTATAATTGAAATAATTATTTAAGAAAAAAGATAATTCGAGCGATGATGGAAAGGTTTTCGTCAACCTAAACGGGAATTTGGGAAATTAGCATCCCTAAAATCTTTACTGAGATTTCGAGAAAAAATAACAAATTGCTAGAAGGGTACAAAAATGTAAGATTTTTTTATGAAAAATAGAAAACATTTCAACAGTAAGCGAAAATCGACCAAATCAATATAATAAAATTTTGAGAACCACCGATAATATATTGAAAACATACCTTATATATTGAAAACATACTGTTCAAATAAACCGACGTATCTGCTGATAAATGTTTTTTTCATTTTCCGCTTCACATAGCTCGTTGCTTTTCAACCATTTATAAAAAATATTCATTTATATTTCTTTCCAATAAGGAAAAACATCACCTGTAAAATTATATACTTGGATGTTTTTGAAAGACGAGAGCTTATTGACGTAGAAAACTGATAATCTTTCGTTTTTAATATAAATTCAGATCTAATTTCGGAAAGGTTTTCTTTTTCAAATTATAAGCGCTAGGCCCAATTGCTCTTCTCAAGTTTTACAAAAGAAAATCAATTATGCAACAGCTTTACAACAGTTATTTCCACCGCTTAAATTATATACCCTTTAAACCAATTTCGTTTGCATACCGTGTAATTTAAACGATTAATTAATTATTTATGAAATTCGATTAATTCCTCAATTTATAACTTTTTATCACGATCTTAATTTGTCATGTTATCTGTAGGTATAATGTACAGATAAGATAAATGTGCATGTTAAGACATCGTCAGCAAATGCTTTTCCCGTAATTAATATATCCACAAGGGAAACTAAACTTAATGAAGGAAAGGTAAAGTCTAAAGTGCCAAATTCAAAGTTAAAGTGAAACTGAAATGTTTGGATGTTGATGGGGAACGAGAGAGCGAGATAAAAGGAAGTCCATATTATATATCTCTAAAACAGCATGTACCCTCCTACTATACATAACAGATGTTGGGCTGCATTATACAATCAACAAAGGGGGCTGTTTTGAACACAAGCATATTGAACTAATAGAAGCAATATATCGAATTTCCATTACACCATTAATGCGCATCGCTAGCGTGGCTATGCTAAAGTTTCAGCAAACAGATTTAAAAAGGATTTACACGGTGAAATAATTCTATAAATATTTAAACTTGGTATTGATACAAATTACAATCTGCATGTTAATGGTGTTATGTACATGCATGATTTCTGACCTTGCTAATTTCCAATTTGAACTATGACAACATCAATGTCAATAGCATTAGTATGCGATAAAAGGTGGCAACCAGCTGTCTGGACGGCGATATATGAAATGATTACGTTTTCAACGTGCTTATTCAGTTAGATAAAAAAAAAATAGATTTTCAGTTACAGGAATAAAAATAATATTTCCCGAAATAACGCAATAAAAATTTCATGCCCAAAAAGAGGTCACATTAATTTTTCCATTTACCGAGACTCAAATCGATAGGTAGACACAGAACACAGAAGGCTTAATATTGTAAGACTTCCTATTAAATATTCATCATTGTTTGACAGGCACAGTGCCGTATTCTAAATTGTAGGATTTTCTAGGTTTCACTTGGTTTCTCCCGGAGAAAGTCGTAAATATACCGGAATGAATGATTTAGATACGGACTAATTGGGGTTGGTCTCCAGCTGTGGAGCTGGAACGTCGTAGGCTATTGGATCCGGGAAGACTTATTTGAAAACAGAATGTTTCTTTAGACAATGATGAAATGCGATTCAACCGTGTGTAAATCCTTCAATCAATCAATTTGTATGTGTAATCTGGTTCAAGAATCTCATCTAAAGGTCACGAACGCGCTAAAACTTTTTTTTTTATCTATGTATGTGCCGATATTGAATCTCATTCCGAATCCGGGTTTAACATTCAGACGATAACAAAACCGTCTTGTAAACGGTAACAATATACAGAATGTAAAAAATTTTAGATTTTATTAGAATTTTTTTCTTTAAAATTGATTAACTGATACATTCATTAATTTTAATTTTAACAATAGCTACTACCTTTCAAAAGGTATGTATATACTGTTTGTAAAATAAACATGCTATATTATTCCATGTAAGAAAAGAAAACAATAAATGGAAATATAATCATTTCTAGGAAGAGTAATCAATAATAATAATAATAAGACAAACTTCCGGATACGATAATGTTTTTTCTTATTTTACTTTTATCAATTATTTTATAACGTTTAAAACATATTTTGAATTTTTCAATGTTGATACATAGATCAGTTACAACATTTTTGTAACATTAACAACATTTTGAAATTGATTTAAAGCATATTTTCTTGGTATGGTAGTACAAAGAGCAAGTGTTTTCGAAGAAAACACATTTTTATTTCTTTTTTGTTATTAAATAGAAGATAATGATCTTGATAATTCACATTCTGATTTGTTTGCAATCAACTATGTGATACTGAATTCTCCTCATGTCAGTATTGAAAGAAGAAGTGGGTTATAAAAGGCATAAAGTTATTTGCTATACAGCGTGTCTCAAATGCGAGACTCAGGATCCATTTTGAAAATTGGTTTTGTTTTTTCAAGATTCAGAGCTTAAGATATTTGCTAAAAAATCTCGATAACAAGCAAAGATAGAAAAGAATGACAAAGAGAGGATTTTAGAGAATTCACTTCGGCATACAAAAAATATTGTCGCTGTAATCTTTTGTTTTGCTTCGAGAACACAAATTTTCTATTTGATTTTCATATTGCTTAGTAGCACGTTTTAAATGCTTTTCAATGATTCTTTTGTTTTACGAAATTATGAGCGAAGACCATTTTCATAGGGACAGTATAGTGTGCCGTGAGTATGTAATTATGACATTAAACTTTTAAGTTTTAACAATCGTGGAGTTTTGTCGAATAAACATTGTATTTCTTATGCAACAATTGCTAAAACAAAGGAAAGGCACTTTACCACATTTTTTGCCACATTTCTAGTTAGCATTTTTGGTAAAAGTACAATATTATAAGTACTTAACTCAAATACAATGGAAAATAAGTGGAGACTCATAATCATATGTAGCTTATAATTTCATAAAACAAGAGAAACTATGTCAAATCTTATATTTCTAAAAAGCAACGTGCTATTCAGCAATATAACAAAGTAACCAGAAACCTGAAAAAGTTAGGAAATTTCTTTATACAGTGAAAAGATCAGGAAGAATCGGGAGATTTTGTTCAAAAACTAAAGCAAGTCAGGAAAATGTTCTAATGAAAAGGATATACTTAAGAATCTTCTTCTCTTTGTTTCTCTTTTTTCTTAGTTCTTTACCTTCTAACATTTTTGTTCTGTCTTTCCTTTTTTCATTTTCATTTCTCTCATTTTTCCTCTCTTTAGTGTTCATTGCCCCATCTGACTTTGTTCCCGGTCCTCTTTCCAGTCTAATACTAATATTCTTTTATTTTTGTTTTTTTCCACCTTTCTAATGTTTTTCCCTCTATGACTTTGTGGGCATACTGTTTCCAATATGCCTTTCCTGCAACTGTCTTCATAGTAACAAGTTTAGCTGTCTAAGCAGGAAAATTCTTACTCACTGACTAATTTTATCAAGAACAAAATAACAAAGTTGAAGCAACATGACATTTCTATCAAATTTTATTTTATTGTCCTCTTTTTTCGATTTTTCCTATTTTAGGCATTTATTTTCAACGAACTCCGAAGGAGTCGTTACTGAATTTGCGAAGTCTGTCTGTCTGTATGTCCGCATTTTTTGTCAAATTCTGAAATTTTGACTTCAGATTTGGATTCTACATCAAAAACTAAAGACCACGTGGTATCTTCGGGAACATTGTCAAAATGGCGGCTGAAAATTGGAAAATTTTCAAAAATTTTTTTTACTTTAGAATCGTATTCTACGTGTACTTTTAGTGTTTTGATATCACCTCGGGAACATGCCGAAGTCTGAAAAAAGTAACAAAACGGAGTTCGTTGTGGTTATGCTTTGCATTCCCAGATGTTTCTAATCTGTGGTTACAGAAAGGGAAGTGTCTTCACAGGACTCGCAAGCTCGTCCTGGAATTGACCTATTCGTCCTGTAGAGTATCACTTCCGATTTGCTACGTAAATGACAATTTAATGTGTCTGTCTCTTCCTCGTTTTTCTTGGCTCTTTATTTATCCATGTTTTCTTGTGGTGTGTTTGTACTCACTTTGCCATTTTGAATTTTCAGATTGCAATTGCAAAATCAGTGTCAATTTCCACTGACAGTTTTAAATGGCAATACCATGAAGGAAAACATAATTGTTGCGCTGACCCTAAGAAACTAGTATGTGGGTGAACACACTGTTGTCACAACAGTGAAGCACGTCGTCAGAAATAGTCATAAATGTAAATCCCCAGATTTGGAGAGTTGTAGCTTAGCAACGTTGATTGTTGCTGTTTTCGACTTTCTTTTTCGACATTTCGATATAAACTACTCAACAATTGAAGTGGCCCACTAAAAAAAAGACAAAAGCCACAGGTAGTTATTAAGAATGACCTTGGGTAACTTTGATATTGTTTTTATATTATAATTTTACATTAATTTTGTATATTTAGTTAGATTTTTATTTATGTACAAAACTTAAATGAAAACCCTAGTAAACAACAGAAAGAACAAAAAAGATATTCAAATAACAGTACACAACACAACAAATTCACTTTAAACAAATAAGACTGAAAATTATAATTTAATATTTAGTTGAGCCTCCCCTTTTACGTTGTACTTCCCGACATCGTCTGGGCCTACTGCTTATTAAATTGTTGAGAAATTTTTGCGGTAGAGCTTCTCATTCCTCGCTTACTACATTATTCAGTTTTTGAATGGTTTGTGGAGCATGTTGGCGGCAACTTAGCTGACGTTGAAGTTTGTTCCAAACGTGCTCTATAGGATTACAATCAGGTGACCCAGCAGGCCATGCCATTCTTGTAATCTGATGTTCTTGTAAGAAGTTGGTAATTAGTTCGGCTCGATGTGGTCGTGCATTGTCATCAACAAAGATAAAATTGTCGCCAAAATTTTGGGCGAATGGTACTACGATAGGAAGTAGACATCTGTCTCTATATCGTGCAGCGTTCATGGTATCACCTTCTAACACAACTAGTTCTGTACGCCCATTTAAAATGATATCATTCGAAACCGTAATACACCCTCCATGAAAAGCCACCCTTGGAACCATCAGATTCTCATTATACCATTCATTCGGTTTTGCCTATCTGTACGATTAATATAAATCTCGATTCATCAGAAAAAAGGCATTTGCCCCATTCTTCGTCTCCCCAGTTTAAGTGATTCCTAGCCCACTGCATACGAGCTGCACGATGCTGTCGGTTTAAAAGAGGACAAATTGCTATCCATCTTGCCTGTAAACCGTATTCATGGAGTCTGCTTGTAACAGTTTGACTAGAAATCAGTAGTCCAGTGGCGGCTCGTAATGTATTATTAATTTGGGTTACATTACTGGTAGGGTTTCTTCGTGCAATTAAGCGTATATATTGGAATCTTTGGTCGGCCTCCACCATGTCGAAATGTTACATTTCAATTTTCCCGCAGTCGTTCTAAGGCCCTAGCAACAACCCTATGTGATACATTTAGTAATCGACCAACTTCTCTTTGAGAATCCTTGCTGTACTAAACGGCAGGCTAGATTTAAAGTATCTTCGCTTAACCGATTAGAGGGCATACTGACAGTATTTAGTTATCAAAATATTTGATATTCTGTAGAAAAAATCGAAAAAATTAGACAAACGGATTTTTAAAAATTCTATAAATTACGTACCTAATATGCACTCGGGAACTAAATTACTTTTCAAATTATTCAATTCTGAAATTTTTATGATTCTACAAAACAAATTTTACATCAAAATAAAAGAATTATTCATAAATGACATGTTAACAACCGTTGATGCCTTTTTGTTTCTAATAAACACGAAAGCATGATCTTTTTTTGGTGGGCGACTTTAATTGTTGGGCAGTTTATTTTAATGAGATTTTGCGCCATCTATCGGTTGATGATCGAATGCACTTCTTCAAGGATCTACCTAGAACCAGAAGACATTCTGATAAAAATAATGCTTGATTGGTTGACATGTGACAATTGTCCGCATGTCAACCAATCACGAACTTTCTCAGCTTTTTCGTTGTGCTACCTGCTCCTGGTCACAAGCACTATTTGGGATTGATGTAGAATGGACGGAAGTAACGACAATTAAACTTGCTTGTTTGTATTAGTTTGTCTGCAGCAATGATGATACACAGACTAAAAGTTTAGGATGGTAAAAGAAAACTGGAAGTTTTTTACCTTCCTTGGTTTATCTTATCATCACCGCCATCTGTCTTAAATGCTTTAACCATTCGAAATTTGTTTTTCTAAATATGAAGATCGCAGTGGAACTCGCTGTGCACCTTACAACTAGAAGAGCTTGTTCTTGCGGATATGGAATTGGAATTGTTAGTAACAAAATAAAAATCCTAAAAAAGTCAGAAAATTTAATTTCTTGATATTGCTTCACTGCCAAAGTAAAACAAAAGGCAATCGCGAAAATAGTTTTTTTTTTTATTTTTTAAAACAGTTTCTTTGGCGTTCTTTTCTATTTTTCCAGACATTTCACTTTAAAGAAAATAGAATAATTTCCTTTTCAGCTAACATCTAGTAAGCTATGGATTTTTGAACAAAAGCATCAATATAGTTGAATCTGTAGCAACTCACCATTTATTTATTTTTTTATATCGGTACTTTTATTAGGTTATGGTCTGTATTTGCTTGATACGTGATCAACTCTGGACGTTATCAATTCCCAGGTGGATTTTCTTTGGCTTTATGCTTTTAATCTTGTTAATAAAAGTGGGTGGATGATTGCTTTGTCAGATATTCTTAACCATTTATTTAGTTTTTACTAAGTTTTTTCTAACCTCGTCTTCTCATATTTTCTTTGATCTTCCTTTTGTTCTTGAAATTGGTGAGCACTGATTATTCTTGATAGCTTGTTATTTTTCATTCTTTTGATGTGGATCCACCGTTTCAATTTCAATGTTTCTGTTTTTATAAATTGAATAATTAATGCTTTGTTGATTTTTAATATGTGTGTTTGTGGTTCTCAAGAATCTTATCATCTTAGTATTTTTTTTCTTCCATATTCTTAGTTGTTCTTCTTGTTCTTACTCAAGTGTTTTTCATTAAACTCCTAACTGTTTATTTCGTCTGTTATACTGTTAGTGTACTGTTATTTGTAAACCAGGTAGTTGAGTTTTGAACTTCTTCAAAATTGTATGCCAAAATCTGCACGTACACCTCCATACAAAGTTCGATACAATTTATAAAAACCTTGTAGGTCACGCTCAAGTACGGACACTTCAATTACCTTATTGCTAGAGTAGATATCTTTGTGCTCCACTCCCTTTAGTAAGATGCTGTTCAAACTTTATTTCAGTTTTCTGCGCTTACAGTTATGAACTCTGTGGTGCAATACTGAAACATGACAATACTGATAATATTCAAATTTTACAAATCTAATGACAATATTCTTTCACATTCTTAGTAACTGTAAGCGACTCTGTTTTGTCTTTTTTGCCCAAGTTTCTAAATTTTTACCTTTATGATAATCTTCCAAAGCAACCTTTTAACCAAAATGCTTCTGCCCTGTTTCTGTTGATAAAGTGATGCACATACTGTTTTGCAGTTTACCTTGCCTTTGCTTTACATTCCTTTTAGAGTGAAACTTTTAAATACCTGTGTAGGCTGTATGTTTTCTTTATTGTATTTATTTCCTCGCTTGATCCATCTGACTCTAGATCTGACCGATTTCTCTTGGTTTGATTTCTTTTTTTTTTTTCTCTTTACTGTATAGAAATCTTGTCTTGACTTTTATACATTGTTTACTTCTACTCGGTTTCAGTCCTTTTTTTCTTGTATTATTTCATTCGGACAATCTTCATCTATTGATTTCTTCAGTTGAGTTCCCATTAAGTTCATTTTTCTTAGTTATTAGATATTTATGTAGCAATTGAAAATGATATGCCGCTTAGAATCTAAATTATTCATAAGCCCTATATAACCAAATATAAATTATCTAAATAAGAGGCGTGTCAAAAACGCTTTGGTAAACGTAACATACTATGCAGGACTTACCTCTGTAAATTTTTTTACAGCGCTGTTGATCAGGTTTTTATTTAGACATTAGTTAAATTTATCCTGTGATTTCTAAAAATTAAATTTCTTCTTACATATTTTTTACTAATTACTGTTTATTATCATTAAATATTTATTAATGTTTACTATTTTATTAGTATATTCTTGTGGCTTCTAGTATATCTAAATAACGAGGCGTTGTTTGGTTACTAAAATGTTTATTTTGAATCAGCTAGAACCAATGGCTACTTTCTATTGCATAATGCTTAATAAATCTGTATATTACATAAAATATCCAATACCATTGTGTACGCTATAGATATATTTATATCTTTAAACCAAATCTAAAGTATTTTTAGTATCCAACTGAGTTCAAGAGCTTTGAAAATTATGTTTACAAGCCGTTCAGTCTGTCAATACAAACATTGCCAAGTTATTATTGATTCGAATGATAGAAAGCGTCTTCTTTGTCGCATGTACTTTTTTTTCTGTACCGTACTGTATTCTTATCTCTAGACTTTTGCACACGTAGTGCACACCTTGAATTCAGATAGATAAAAAGTACGTTCTACACGAATTCGAAATAAAATTTTTATCATTTTAACTCTGCTGTAATTAATTTTAAAATGCGAATATTTTATAATTATTATTTATATTCTTAATTCCAATTAGTCGCGGCAATAATTTAAGGGAACTAAATAGCGCGGTAATTAAAATTAATTAATAAAATCTAGGTAAATCGTGCAACTTTTAATTGTGATTCTTTTTTTGTATATGTTTCCGTTAAGGGAGCTTAATTTCAATTTTTCTTATTATATTTCGATTATTATCTTGAAAAAATAATGAGAATGCTGGATATTTTATGTTCCGAGATTTTTTAGTATAATAATTATTCAGATAATTAGCAACAACAATTTTCATAAAAGTTACATAATGAGATGTAGGAGGAAGAGGAGTGGAAATGTTTGTAATTTGCACATCATAAATAATGGGAAGATAAATATTGATGAAGATTACTAATTACAGTCGTATTTTAAATTTTCCATGTAAACAGCAATTACTGTTTATGAAGAGGAGATATAATTATGTTAGAGTTTAACTTTTTTATGTATGTAATTAGAAATTCTCGATAATATAGTTATCACTGCAATAGATATTACGTAAATTGCGATGTTACCGTTTCACGCTAATACATACTTAAGGGATTCCCCTAAAACGAGATGTTATCCCATCTACTATTACTTAGTATTCCCCGTTTTTTTATGTTTAGGACTTTTTATTCTTTTTTGTATATTGATAGTGAAGTTGATGCTTGACTTCTAACTAAAAGAATCTTTAAGAAGCTAGAAGAACTAGAAAAAGCCTGCATACTTATTCTTGGTCTACTTTTTTCTGACGAATTTAGATATCTTCTTTTGTTTTTGAGTTATAGGCAAAAATTGATTTTTGTCACATTTTATCAAGAGGCTGTATCTTTATCATTTGAAAAATGGTAAAAGTGTTCGGAAATTTTTTGTATGGTTTAATGTCTAGAATAAAGTAACTTCTCTCTATTTTTGTTTTCTTCAATTATTTTTTAGTTCTAACAAAACAATTGTTTTAAATGGCAATCATAGTAGGTCTGGGCATATCTGAATTTGCTGTTTTCTTAATTCCCGAATATTTTTCTTTCAATTTTTCAAACAATGAAGATACAGCCAATTGATGAAATTCGAAAAATATCGATTTTTCCTTATAATTCCAAAGCAAAAGAAGATATTTAAATTCTGATTGCATCAACGAACTCTGCAGAAAGGAGCAGACCAAAAACGTGAATTTAATTTTTATAGCTATTCTAGTTTCTAAGATACCCCGAATTCACCTCGAATTTGGGCCTCCCTATACAGGGTGGTGCAATGAAAACGAATTTGTTTTAAATAATAAGATAAAAACTTATAACAACAATGAATAATTCTAGACTGGTGCAATTACTAGAATGAAGATTCTTTAGAACTGGATATCAGACTTTTTAATTCAAAAATATTGTGGGAAATAATCTTTAAGTTGATGATCATTGATTGAAATGCTCTACATTTAAAATCTCATAAACAGATATAAAACACTTAACGATTATTTATTGGGTGCCAAGGAATTATTTTTTTAAATTTAAATCTTGGACTTTTCAAATAAGTGCGGTAGCACTAAATACGGAAATGACCACGGTAAGTGTACTTTAGTTAAGTAGTTTCACAAAAGGTCTCTATTGGAAAAGTCTTTTTGTCAAATTATATTTGCATAGGTGTCAAGATTTTAAGTAAAAGTATATGCTCTAATAATGAGAAATCTTCCGATTTGAAGTTTCAAATTTGTCTCTTTGTAAAACTGGTTCCTAAGCAAAGATGATAACAGTACCAACAATATTGGTTACTATCATTTATATAATGCCCAATTCTAGCAAATGTCCATGGGCCTGGTTGAACGATGACCTTTCAAGCTTTTTTTATCGGTTTGACATCTCGATCCAACCGAATGGCAGTTTTGGCTGTTTGAAGCTTTGCTATCAGGAAGATCTGAAAGAAAATCTCTATTCAAACATTAGTTCACTGAAATATCTGCCGTTGAAACCGAAAGTAGAGCTTTGCTTCTCGATGAAGTTTAGCCCATGAGATTTTCAATTTTTATTACAGACGTTTAAACTGCCAATCTTCTGCTTTGCAAAACTAAACTTTAGGTATCGATCTTGACTTTTTTTGGACCTTGCCAGGCCATAATTAAATGGAACCATGACAAAATTGGAGGCACTACTATACTACAGTGTTACTATGTACTCTTTACCTCGTTACAAGAACCCTGATTAGTACACATTTGGTCAATGATCGTATTTCTCTATTCATGGATTTTTGTGTATTGTCTAAATATCATATCTGAGCGTTTCTCAATCTTTTTGCTTAGACAACTTCTTATATTTGTTAGTCGAACTATTCGAGACCTTCACTTTTTTGAATATTTTTGCAACTACGTATACACAGTGGCAAATAGCAAGCAAATGAGGTTTAATTTTCTTTGACTTATATCACGTCCATCCTTTTGACTTTCAATGAAGAAAATGATAAGAACAAATTGAACTCGACTCCAAACAGTTTTAAACAAAATTTACAAACAAGAAGTATTTTCCAAGAGATTTAATTCACTAAATTTTGTTTTTTTTTTTTGTTACAGGCCATGTATTGGAGTTTGTTGTCGAACCATCAGATACGGTAGTAGAGGCTGGTCGGTCGGCTGTTCTTGACTGCGTCGTCAAAGCAGCCCCCGAATATCCAGCAAGTGTACAAACTATACAATGGTTAGATCAAGATCGGCAGCCTTTAACTTTCATAGCTGATCCATACAGGTAGGTTTAGTAAAATTCGTTTGTTTTCAATGGCTAATTCTATTTCTTTTATTGTTTCAGATCTCAACTTACAAATGGATCTCTGTACATAAGCAGCGTTATAGAAGAACAAGGTTTAACAGGAAACTATCAATGCATGGCTTCTTTGCCAAATTTAGGATCTATTGTTAGTAGAACTGCTCAGCTTGGTTTAGCTAGTAAGTATAAACAGAGATTATTTATTTTCCTTTCCTTCCAATATCGGATTTATTTTTATTACGAAAATAAGTCAGTCTTGAAATTGTATATTTTAATTTCAATTTCTTATGCAAGCAAACGGTGGGGTGTGTCACTCACCTCTTCCATTTTTAAAAGGTTTTATGCTAATTGTAAATGAAGTTTTAAATTAGTTTTGTTTTCATTCAAAAAAAAACTTTTAAGAGAGTTTGTTAACAACTTGAATAAAATTGATAATTGTTTTTTTCTTGTGATTTGCATAATTACATAATACATTTGAATATTCCGAAATCTGTTTCCTTTAAATTATGATTTGATTTTTAAATGTCCTACAAAAATTAATGAATGAAATGGGATACCGTAGCTTTCATGCGAAATTCACATTTTCCTGTTGTAATAAAGATGAAGATTCAAAGTTGAAAATTCATCAGCGTTTGTGGCAACGATGTCATTATCTTTTCCCATTGATTGTTAGTACGAAAATCACGATTTATGCAAACTGCAGTTAAAAAAATTTGTCTTCATAATTCATAATAAGAGATTTGTTTATGGAAGAAACGCGGAGGGAAAAATTGAAAATAAACTGGTTCTTCCAAAACGTAACAAAAATGAATTATGTAAAAAGATAGCATTGCTCTTTTATACCAATTTAAATATATTCTAAACACCCGTTGAGCTCTTTCAGAACATCGTGATTTGTTTATTTTATGTAAAAGTAGCAAGTAGGACGTAAACGATGTTTAAAGCTATCCCGTTCCACAAAGTAAATTTATCTTCAGTTCTTTTTTTAATTTAAAAAATGTACAATATCTGCATGTTTTGTATACAAAAACTGATTTTTTACGTGTTTACATAACACTGTTAAAAGTTGTTTTGCATTGGAAAAGTTTCAAACGATTCGTATTATTCAAAATAGTTAACAGAATCAGCGCACGTACATTTTCCATTTCATATACAAGTGTATTTCATTCTAACTAGCTTTACATCAAACTTGACAGTTTAATTCATGTAGATAGGCAATAAAAATTATTTAGTAAAACATATTGCTTGAAATGGGTCATTTCAGATATTAAGATGACAATTTTTGAATTCAATATCAACAATGTTAATCTTTTGATAGGCAAATGTATATTAAGCAGTTACAATTATTGCTCATATTTGAGATAATCAACTCTTATCGATGTTATCGAAATGAATTGGTTTGTTATGTAGTAACTTCTTATGTCTGTACTTCCTTCAATAATAGAAAGCTATGGGTTATTTTTTTGATAATTTGGTAAAACTTTATTTAGACGACGAGAGAGAAAAAGAGAGAGACGTTGGGGTTTAATAATTTCGGGCTGCGTTATCGCCAGCTTCTCCTGAGGTTGCCTTCAACAAATCGGCACAAGATAGCCAAGCTTAAATGGAATATCGAGCGACGTGAGTAGTATGACAAATAGCGAATCTCGTTTCTATTTGAAATCAATAACAAGATCTTGATCCGCCAATGAGTGAGAAGTGTATTTGAATCAGACATACCCCACCAACAATTGACATTATGGTTTGGGGCTCTGTGATACTGTCAGTTATTTTAGCAAGATAATGCGAAACTTCGTCTAGCTGAGCTTTCTTAAGTAAAAACAACGTTCAAGCTCTGCCCTAGCTTGCTAGATCGCCGGATTTATCACCCGCCAGCAATGTATGGAATATGATCAAACAGTAACTACAACTATACAGTGTGATCACATTTTGATGCTCACTATTGGGATCTCGGAAATTGTAAGAGTTACGAAGTCGGTTAAATTAGAAAAGATTTGGCCATTTTGGAGATCAGTTTACTTATGCTTTTGTTTTTTCAAATAAGCTTACGACTTACTAGATATTTGCTAAAAACGAAATTATCTTATTTTTTTTAAGTGTAATATCTCAGGATCGAGCAAAGATAGAAAAGAACAGCAAACAGAGTGTTTTAGAGAATTTACTTCGAAACACAAAAGAATTATTTTAGCAATTGTCTTTTGTTTTACTTCGGCTGTGAAACGTAAATCCAAATTTTTCTAATGGAACGCCTACTTGATTTCCATATTACTGAAAGCCTTAAACCTTAAGTGCTTTTCAGTGATACATGGTTTGACATAGCTATTCTTTTGTTTTCCGAGTTATGAAGTGAAAATCATTTTTCATCATAGTGTGCCATGACATCTAATACACATAGTCGTGGAGTTTTATCAAAGAAATTCATTTGTTATGCAAACATTGCTAAAACAAAATAAATATATTTTTATGAGGCATTAGCTGCTTATTTGATGCTATCTGTGAATGCTCAGTAAAGTATCTTAAACATCTTTTGTTTTGTTTTAGCAATTGTTACGTAACAAATGTAATTTATCTGACAAAAATCAATGATTTTTATATGTTTAAAGCCATGGCACACTAAGGGGAAATGCTTTTTATTTAAAAAAAATAAGATATTTTCGTTTTTAGCAAATATCTAGTAAGCCGTGAACTTTTTTGAAAAATCAAAAGCATAAGTAAACTGATCTCCAAAATAGTCAAATCTTTTCTAATTTAACCGACTTTGTATCACTTAGAATTTCCGAGATCCCAATAATGAGCATCGAAATGTGGACACACTGTATTTCAGCATGCCACCAAATGCTGATATACTATGATGGTTTGTATGTCAAGAATACTTACCACCAACAATATTTTGTTTTTGATTTCTCAGGTTGTAATAAATTGAAGGTTCAGTATAAATCAGCATGAAAATAATAAAAAGCTTTAGAGTCATATTCTGTAGACTGTCTACATGTAAACATCGATTGGCTAAAATTTTGCAAAATATTGTTGATGGCAAGTATTTTTGACATAAAAACCATCACATGTTCTATTGGCGCCTAAGCTCAGAGCTAATAGAACTATGACAATACTTATTTGGTATGCATGAATGACTATCTTATAAGGTCCTTTTTAAAACCTTACTTGATCCACTATAAAAAAAAAGAAACAGAAAAGATACAAACAATACAGATGACTAAAGTGTAAACAGCTGCATGCTAAATAAACTTTTCAGAGAAACCGGCTAGAGAAGATGTAGGTTATAATATTGCTCATGCATAGAAAGTCTTCATTCTTCAGCAACTTTAGAAAAAAAAGTAAGCAAGAAAGATGAAGTATACATCGTATTTATAGATTTACACAAAACATATCACATTGCCCCCAGAAACAAATTGTGAAATGCCTTTCTTATCTAATTGAAATTATACCGGGGCGGTATTTTTTACAGCAAGCTACAACTCTTAGAACCAGTACAATCAAGGGCATCAGACGAAGGTGTAGTCTGTCACCATTGCTTTTCAGTACTATGTGTATGGGCATATCAATTAATGAACATAGCCCGTTTTCTTATAGTTTTACAGATAATTAGGTGGTGTTTGCTTAGAACGCTTACAATTTAGAGTTTATGTTGAAAAGAGTAGATGTTATGATTAAAGACAAAATATGGCCAGGGCCAAAGACGAGTTTAACTGTTAAATATAACCAATGATAACAACTCTTAACAATCATAAGTTATAATGACCAATATTTTTTCTTGGGAAAAAGCTATACAAACAGATATTGGCATTCTTTAACATTTTGTATAGATTGACAGAAAAAAACCACATTTAGAGCTCATCAAATCTGTTATTGATCAGTGAATTTAGTTAATGACAATAACTAGCCAAACAGAAAATTGATCAGTTTCAGTCTTTGACTATAAATGAACTAAATACAAATACAAATGGCTTAGCTTAGAAAAAACTGAATATTTGGTGGTAAATTCAGATATAAAATTTGACAAAAGCTGTGTCAAGTAGGTAAATGAGTTAAGTACGTGGGGGTTAGAATACATTCTCATGCGACTGTTGGTCTCTGCCTTTTGCTTGCCTTAGCCAGGAGCAGCATTTGAAACTATAGCACACTTGTTGACACTTCCTAGCTGTTCCCATTGGTGTTTGTCCTTTGCTTTCAGACCACGTATTTGGCTCAGCAAGTCGTCACCTGCCACATAGATCTAAGTTAACATATTTATATCATAGATTGGCAGATGTCAGTAAAAACCCCTGCAATAGTGAAGAAGTAGCTAACTTCACTCTATTGTTTAATTAGTTCAGACTCTTATCCTCACAAAAGCAACCATCCAGTATTTAATATTAAACATTGTAAACAATAGTTCATAATATTGAACCCACTTGTCAAACATTTCAATGAACAAATCAGTTTTTATTTTCATAAACTAACTACTTATGAGTCTGAATTGTTTAAATTATATAATTGAATGTAATATATTTTGTCAATGTTTCAGGTCTTTCGGGCTTCCTATTAGAACCTCGAGATTTAACAGTATATTTAGGTCAAAAAGCACATTTTGCATGCCATGTCCAAGCATCACCCCCACCTCGAATACGTTGGTTTAAAGACGAACGACCAATACAATTTGATGAACTTCGAATGACTGTGTTACCATCTGGTGCACTTGAAATCGATGAAGTTAGAGACTCTGATCAGGGTTTCTATAGGTAAGAAATAGTAATTACATTTTCTAAAATATGTCTGGATATGTATCGTTAATTAACATTATAAATACAGCATTCTAATAGATAGTTTCTTGACACTGAACATTATGGATTATTACATAACACGATAAAAAGTGAAATAATTGCAGGATATTTATAGCAAAGGCTGTAATGCTTAAACAACACATTATAAATTTAATTACCACGTTATTAGTTTATAATTATGTAGATTTCTTATAAAAACTTGTATAATTTTCTAAATACCAATTCAAAACAAGTTGCACAAAAAGTGAATGAATAGGAAAAATATTTTTATACTATTTCTTCGGGTTATCCAATACATTAGTTTATCTTAAAAGCTAGAAATGGAAGCAGCTTTTCTTTTCTTATTAAAACTGACAAGATTAATTAAGACGAGAAAGTTTATTCATCTGACATCAAACATAACTTTAATTCAGAAAAATGTGCTTTTACCCTCTTACAAGTTAAGTGCAAATTTTGGAGTTCTGCCAGCTTTCCAACATCTAGCAAAAACAAAAAACAAAAATCTCACTATCTTCAAGTTATTTGTATGCAAAATAATGTGCAAAGTTAGATTATGAAAATAAGATAACTTAATTTGAAGGTATAAGCAAAAAAGAGTAATTTCGAAACTACTTGGTTATTATAATTATGTTCTACCTTACATAAATTTTAAAAAAAGTTTTACAATTTACTTAAATATGAGTCTATTAACATAACCGTTTTAATTACAGATAATTACTGAGTAATGGCTATACTGCTATTATTTCTACATACTTAAGTTATTTGATAAAACTTATGAAGAAAAATATTTCCAAGTCATTTTCTGCGTAAAACATTTCAAATATTTTTAAAAAAGCTATTTAAAATTCTTTTTTTCTTTCATTCGTTACTACTATATTGTTGTAAACTTTTTGATGGTTTCTTACCTATTAGTTGTTTATTTCATGTGTTTAGATTGCATAAACCACACTAAAAGGGATCTGCAGAGCTGTTTGTTGAATTTCACATACACCTAATACCTAATATTCAAAGTTTCCCTTAAGGTAGGCATTCACTCACAGTCGGCCTGCAGTTCCAAGACTGTGCGATTCGAACTGAAGATCTGAACTGTCATGTGCCACACATGATTCAGTTTATCCAAACGATGCTGCCTTCACTTCCTGAACTGACAGTTCTTGAACTGCAGGCAATCTCTGGATTTCACCATACATGCACATATCCAACAAGAGTTTTGTCAGTCCTGAAGGTTCACACAGTGGTACAACCATGTTTAATAACAATACCAACAAACAAAAATCAGCAGCATTTCTTGTAATTCTCTTATTACAGGAACCGATAATTAGAGCAAAAAAACTTTTCTGGGTCAAAGACTTGCTGTTGGAACGTGAACGCAGTTTTTCATAGGTTTTATTACGTTTTTCGCGTCTATTCGAATAAGATCTGCTTTTAATTTTCCATAATCATGGAAGTTGTCGATACAAATTAATAAATTCAGTTAAAAAGGTCGTTTTATTGCTCGGATCTGCCATTATATAAGCGATGAAACAATGAGATTGGGGACAAAAAATCCGTACATTTTCTTATTTAACTGAAATGGAATTTGACAGCGAGTGAAGATGGTTTTGTTTTTTCTTCTAATCTGTCACTGATCAAACAAAGCGTATTTGTAAATAAAGTTAAAAATATTTGTTTATTTAAAATAATGCAAGCCTTAAGTGAAAATTGACGCCATGAGGTGATTGCCAAATTTTACAAGGAATATCAAGAGTTAAAAAAATCTTACACCGTAAAGCACTTTGCTAATATGAGGATTGCTAGACAAACAGTTTATGATATTTGCAAATGTGTAGACTGCAAATTTCCCATTGAAAGAAGAAAAGGATCAGGGAGGAAAGCAAAGCAAATGCCAAGAAAGAAGAGAGAAACAATTTGGCAATTTCGTCTGGAGGTTGTTCTTCTGCTTATATTTGTTCTTCGAGAAATTCATTCACAGCTGAAATTTATGAAAAAAATGCATAAGATCTAAATTAAACAATTTCTCTGAAATAAGAACATTCTGATGGTAATTTTGTGTTTTGGTCAGATATGGCTACTACACATTATGCTAACCAAGTTGTGGCAGCATATCGAGAATTAAACATTCCCTTCATAGAAAAGTGTAGAAATGTCCCGAATGTTCCTCAACTTAGGCCGATTGAACGGTTCTGGAAAAATTTCAAAAAAAATGTTTACATTGGAGGATGTGAAGCTACTTCCCACGAACAACAAAAAAATAATTCAAAAAATATTGCAGCAAACACCTAATTTCACTTTTTCCAATTTAGTGAAAAACTTAAAAACAAAAATTCGAAAGACAAGCCGCTTTGGTGCTAATTCTGTTCTTTAAATATGTATTTATTGTGTAGTATATCGGTTGTTTCAATAAATTAAATAAAATGCATTATGCGGCCATATAACTTTTGTACGGATTTTTTGTCCCCACACCCTTAGTTAAAAGTTGAGGACTGAAGATTTGATCTGCAGGATCTGTTCAATACATGTCAGTTTTACGTCTGTTCTAAATAGACTGCAAGTCTAAACCTATCGACGGCCTGCGTGTGTATTGTAAATATTTAACTGCAGATATGCAAATTGACAGTTCCGATCTGCAGGCCGACTGTGAGTAAATGCCTACTTTTAGAATTTAAATTTGCAAATAAGAAATATTGTTTCGAAGTCATTGAAATTCATTTTTCCCACATGAACTTAAATTATCTTCATTTATCTAGTTTTGCAGCGTTCTGCTAGCTTCATGCTAAATTAGCATTAAAGCTCTAGAAGAAACTAATTGAAGAATGTCCGGTTTAAACAGACTGAGTGCCAAAAAGTTATTTCTTCAAGTTTGTTCTTTAACAAAGTTGGACTGGCCGAGAGGACTAGGAGCCTCAAAACTCCAGGGTCAAGTAGAGTCAAAATCCAAAATCCCAACCTCTTTCAAGGTTTACAAAGAAATATTTCAATTCAGTGTTATGTCATCATTAAAGCTCGTATTCATGTGCATATTTCAAACTAATTTTTTGCATATAAATCCGAGCTTGGAGTCAAATTGTCCACCTATACCCACAGTGAAATTGAGACTAAGTTTGCTTGTATAACCAGAAAGGAAACTTTCAGACAAGTACTTTTCACTAAAATACCTTAGTTCAATAAATATGGCGCTTAGACTATTTGAACTGGACACTCTTCAAATTGTTATTTCGCAAACCGCAATCTATTCAGGAAAATACAGCAGAAAGAAATAATTTCCACTAGCAGGGCCACTTAGTAGGGACAATGCAAATCTTGCAATTTTGACTTCTGATTGTGCACTTTACTGCTCTTAATTCTGAATGTCAAGATGAGAACTTTGATCTTTACCCAATTTAATAAGGAGAACAATATGCAAGTATTCCAAGATAAACAAAGACAGAGATCTTAAAAACTAATTTTTCCAGCACGTATTTCACTTTCACCATTTTGTCTTAAGTGCTTTCATTCTAGACTTTCCTAATGCATATTATGGTATTTATGTTGCTAAAACATATTCTAAATATTTCTTAAATTATTTATGTATTTGTTTATATTGAAAATCATTTAAACAGAATACTCATTCAACCTAATGGCTGCTGTATTATTAAGAAGTCTTCAAAGTGAAGCATCCTGTAAATACATATCTTATAACTTAATAAAACGAATATCTGATTAAAATAGTGCACTAATGTATTAAAAACAAACAAAATCATATAATAATATGTGTAAAACAAGTGATTTACAACTTCATCTATTGAATAGGTGCAACGTATCCGGTTTAAATTCATACAGACTAAGTAACAAGGCAAACTTAATTATACATGAGGACCAAGAACAGGCAGCTAGCTTGTCGGCGCCAAGTTTCATTGCATTTCCTCGTAATGAAATTGTAATTGAAGGTCAATCAGTTACTTTAGATTGTGCAGCTAATGGAAATCCAATGCCTGCCATTAAATGGCTCAAAGATGGTTATAGTATAGATATGGCGTACGTATTTCTTTCTAATATATAATTAGGAGCAATTTATTTAATTTTATATAATATCTTTATTTTGCAGTGATTTAGATAGTAGATTTAGTTGGGTTGGGAGTACCACTTCCCTTCATATTAAAAATATTCAAGAGTCTGATGCCGGCACATATCAATGTAGAGCAGAGAATCGTGAAGATAGCTTGGATGCTCATGCTATCCTTCAAGTTCAAGTAAGTTTTCGTTGGAATTTCTTTTATCTGGTTTTAATAGGCGTGCTTTTGTTCAAATAACAAAGAAAAGATAAATTTACTTTTCATAGGTACTTTAAAAGAAACTTGAAACCCTTCTAAAAGCTTTAAATGAAATTTTAATCTGACTTAAAGTAGTACAATAACATCAAAGCACTATTATAATTACAAAAGAGGAAAAAGAAAACGCAAATTCAAGTACTATAAAATACAGAATTGTTCCTTTTAATGTTGTAGGTGCCTCCCAGATTTCTGAAAAAGCCGGAAGATAAAGTTGATATTGTTAATAAAGATGTTGAGTTAGAGTGCAGCGTATATGGAAAACCAGAACCGAAAGTGCAGTGGCTAAAAAATGGTGAAATTATTAATCCTAATGAATATTATCAATTAGTTAATGGGTAAAACAATTTGATTAATTGAAAATATTGTTTAATTGATTTTAAAATTTAATTTAGGTACAATTTAAAAATTCTGGGGCTTATGACTTCTGACAGTGGTTTATTTCAATGCGTAGCATTTAATCCTGCTGGAAATATTCAAGCTTCAGCTAGTTTGAAGGTCCTTAGTTTAGGTGAGTTTTTCTTTTACATTTAATATTTCAGCAACTATAAAATTCAATAAAAACAAAACGTAATGGCATTTTTAATTGAGCTAATTTCTCTTTCGTAGAATTGAAACCACATAATGACTCCTTTAATTCTCTTTCTTTTTAAATTAAGTTAACTCTTTAAAAGAACAATGTTTTAATTTATCTAATTGCCCTAATCAAATTAGATTTTTTCATATTAATTAAATGAATCTCTTATTATTCAATCTAAGTGACCTATAGTATTTTGGAGTAGATCTTGTTAATATAAATATTTAATGGTAGAAGTATTTGACATAATTATTGTAACATAATTATTGTAACATAGTTATCTTGGTAATATGTTAAAATATGTTAAAAAACCTAAATCATTGAAAATGTGGTAAAATGATTGTGGTAATGTAAAAGACAAATTAAAACATAGGTTGTGGTTTAGAACCATGTTTAAATGAGTGAAATGTTTTTAGAAATCTTATTCATTTATAGAAAACATAAGCGCAAAGTAAATAAGTGCATTTTATCATATCATTTTACTCGTAATTTTATCAGTTTTGTTAATGGTATTTTACCTTTTATTAAAGGAACTGAATTTAGATTCAAACTGAGCAAGCTACAAATTAGGTTTTCATCGGCTATTATTGTTAATAACTAGTTGGTTGCTCTGCAGTTACAACCTGATAGATATCTTAAATTATTCTGCATTGCTTATCATTTGAAACAGATAAAAAGGTTCCCAGAGTAGACCACATATTTTACATTGCTGTAATATTTAATATATGAAACATTCCATTTTGGTAACCTTTTATTACTTTAGGATTAAAATTTTTCAGGCAAATCCCTGGCTATATATACGCAATTCAAGAATACAGAAATTTCTTTTTTTTCTCTTATTATTTTTAATGTCAATTGCATGTTTCCTCCATTTTCATTATTTTTAAAATATTTTAAATATCAAAAATTTATTACATTACGATTGTAATGTGTTTATATTTTTAATTTTCAATGGTGTTATTAAGTTTATTAATTTTTAATTTTTTTTACCTTCCCTTTTATTTTTCCTCTAAATTCCATTTTTTCTTTTATTCCTCTCTTATTTAAAATACTAATCTTTGCATGGTAATGCTTTTCTCATCATTTCTTCATTGCACACTTTGTTCCCATTTTACTTTGCATGCTTTTTAATTATGTACAACAATCAGAACAAAAACCAAAAGTTAACAATACACAAAAACCAAGTCGTAGAAAAAAAGTTTCTAACACGCTTGCACGTCCCCATCGTGATGAAGAATCAAAACCTTTTGATAAAACACAATCACGCACATTATTCTCCCACTTAAAACCAGAAAAGACTGCTAAATTAGGAGATGTAGATTTTGGTCATCGTGCACCGCCTAAACAAATCACATTAAATGTTGATAATAATGCACGTGGTGGCTATGATCCTCACAGTATTTTCACTTCCTTAAGAAGTAGTGAAACTAACGATAATAACAATAATAACCTTGGTGATACTCTCTCTGCTTATACTGAATCCTCTTCCTATTCCAAACCTATAGTTGAAGAAAATGATGGAGAAGCAGCTGAAGGATTGCCAGGTCCGCCTCAAGATTTAAAAGCTGCAATTGTGAAAGCAAGATTTGTTACATTAAGTTGGCAAGCACCGGCTTTTACTAACGGAGAAATAATTACCTATTCAGTTTATTACAGACAAGAGGGCAGTGAAAGGTAAGATTGATAAAAGAATTTTACGTTAAATGATTTACATTAAATTATTGTCTTATTAGAGAGCGTATTCAGAATACTTCTCGTTCTCATCTGGAAGATATTAATATTGGTGGGCTCCAACCCGGAAGAGTGTATTTTTTCCGAGTAGTTGCACACAATGCATTGGGTGCTGGACCTTCCTCAAAAAGTTTGAAAGTCATCACACAATCTGAAGAACATGTACCTAGTGCACCATTAGAACTGAATGCATATGCTACCAGCTCAAAATCTATTCATGTGAATTGGAAACCGCCAGAAAATTCTAATGGAGAAATACAGAGATATAATATTTACTATATGGAGGTGAGTAAGAATAGTTTATGCAACAAGTGCAAAAAGTGATGTGAAAATTATCAAGTGTAATAACACTTTTTGCACTATTTTTTCTAAGATTGTTTAAAGAAGTGTCCTTTCTTGCTTGTTTAATTCAGTAATATGTGTCCCAGGACTTAATTTCCATATTATATGTACATTCAAGATAACAATGCTCTGTTTTCATAACAACACAATAAGTTTCTTATGGCCGGTTGCACCTACCAATAAACTTAATTTGGAACCAAGATTGACTAACGTCACTGTTGCATCAACAGAGAATTGGCAATAACGGCGGTTTGTATCCTGTCAAAATTCAACCCGAGACTTGAAGTGGTTTATTATTGACCTGACATTAGTTGCGATCCTGTATGACAAGCATGCAACTTCACGTAAATACATATAACCTCACTTTACTTTCCAGTTTTGTTGATTTTTTTTGCTTACATTCAATTTAACGTTGGCAGATGATTGTTTTCTATTTATTACAATTTTCTTGATAAAAGTGTTTTTCCTTAATTAATTTTTATAGATTATTAGGTTCATATAGGTATTGTTGTAATTATTCTTTTTAATTAGATAGATTAGCGCAGCGTTCATAAATTGGTATTATCGTAAAGATTTAATTTTTCTTAGTTAATTTGCTTAGATTATTAGGTAGTGTGATTTCTCTTAGTTAAATTTAAAGCACATATTTAAATAAAATTTTATTTAGTTATTAGTAGTGAGTTATAAAAATTCATATCAATTAGAACCATCTGAAAAAAAAAATGGAAATATTCATCAGAAATGTATATTTTTCTGGAAAAAGAGAAAGAAATATTAATTAATGTTTGTGTTAAATATAAAAATATTATTGAGAATAAACACAACATATGTTAGATAGATCATACATACTATGTCTCTCAAGACCTGTGTTATATCAGAAGATGATGTAGTTCAAAGGTGCAATATTCCAGCTACACCCAGAAAGCGCACATTAAAATGAACCACTGCTGATGTGTATGAAAAGCTGCTGGCAAGGAAGGATACATGGAAAGGGTTGAGGGGGAGAAGTTGAAAAGTTTAAAAATCGAATTAAGGGCCGGTCTTTTCACCTTCTTGTTAAAAGACAATTAAATTTAAAAGGCGGATTTATCTGGTTTGTAACATAAAATGCATCTTTTCAAATAGGTAAATCCGTACTTTAGTTAAGTCGTTTTAATGCTGTAAAAGGAGGTTGGTATCACTTATATACAGTCCAGTAGAGAGAAATAGCATAAGAACTTGTGTGCATTAGACAATGATAGCAAATAAAACATCAAATGTGCACCAAAAATAACGAACTTGACATAACCTATAAATCCATAAAATCACATGTACTCAATGCAATAAAATATGCATTTCTTTATTTAATTTTATTATATTTTATTTATTTATTTATTTTAATTTTATTTATTTATTTATCTGTGTTTTATAAACTCTTCATCATTCCATTTATTCATGTTATCTGTTTGTATAAAGACTGAATTATAGAATTATCAATTTTTCATCAAAAATATTGTGATTAACATGTGAAGACAACTTTCCAACAATAACAAGTCCGTTTTTAGAGGTTATAATATAACTTTTAAATAGTTATAAGGTAGTGCAACTACCTTGTAAGTTACAAACCAGATAAACTCATTTACAAGACAGATTTAATTTAAAAGGGAGCGAAAAGACAAATTTTTTAGTTACAAGACAAATAAATGTAAAAACCACTTTACAAGGTGAAAAGATCAGCTCTAAGGATAAGGGAACAGCAAGAGCAATTTGAAAAGAAGAAGCAGGAAATAGAATTAAAATTATTAGAAAAAAATACTTAATGCTGCAGAAGCTGAAGAAAGCTTTAAAGAAAAACAAAGATATTTACAGTTATAATCATTAAGAAAACAAATTAATAATTTGTAATCCATTTTAATAAACAAGTTATTTCCAACACTGTCTTAACGGTTTTATTTCGTATATTAATTCTAGACTAGAAAGTTACATACTATTGACTATAAAAGGTATTAATTAAATGTGTCTGTGTAGCATAAGGTAACTATCGAACAGGAGCTGCATCACAAGTAGAAATGTCATGTTCATCTTCCAAGTCCTTAATGTCATTGAAATCCCAATCTTTATTAGCAATATTATGAAGAACAGCTGTTGCTATAATTATTCTTAAAACATTTTGTATCTCTAATGACATTCCAAGTTGTGCTACTGGAAATCTCCTTTTCCACACTCCAAAAACTCTTTCGACCACATTTCTCGTTTTAACTTGTGCATTCTGTCTTGTTTCAGGATTACCTAATGGTGTTAATAAATAATTTGTACACATGTAGCCACTGTCGCCTAATAAATAACAACTTGGAAATTCATTTGCTTCTAACCTTGCACAAAGCAAACTGTTTGAGAATATGCGGCTATCATGTACTGAGCCAGGCCATCTAGCAACAATATCCATAATATTTAATGATGCATCACACACTACTTGAACATTTGTAGAGAACCATCCTTTGCGGTTTCTATACAGCTTTAAATTCTTTGTTGTAATCATTGTAATAATTAAATAAATCACTTGTTTCTAATTTGCCTTATATTGGGAAGTAAAACCAGTATCTCCATTTCATCTTCTGATGATTCTTCAGAACTTAACAAATTTAAATTCATTATTGTCATCAACAATTAACAAAAGTAATTCAAAACTAAAAGGTAAAACACAAATGTAAAAGTCAGCAGTAATCTGAGGTTAAGTGTTGATAAACGTAAACAACACCCTAAAAACAAACTTGGCGGTGTTTTATCAAATCATGTAACCAATCACATTCCTCAATCTTCCAAATGAGTACAAGTTTATGAAACTAAGTTTATTTTTGTCGGTGCAACAGTTTCATGTAAAATCTAAGATCGTGGTTAGAAACCAAGTTTCAGCAATCTGTCGATTTACCAGAGGTTGGTGCAACCGGCCATTAGTTAGAAGTATAAAATAAATAAAACTGAAAAAATCCACAACTGCAAAACTTTTTGATCAAAAACCATAACATAATTTTTGTAGTTTTCGTTTAATAACACTGGTTGCTATTAGCAATGTGCAATAGAACTTTCTGAATTAAAAATCTATAAATAATGAATCATTCTTTGAACGATTGTAGAAGAAATGTATTTAAAAATAAGGTGGAATACAGAAACGCAATCTTGACATAATTATTTAATATTTAATAGATATTATATTGTTCTTATTTTTATTTATAGGCAAGTTCCTCTACCGAACACCATTTAGAAACAAAAAATTTAGAATGTGATCTTCTCAATCTATCAGTCTTTACTGAATATTACATATGGGTGGTAGCAGTCAATCATAATGGTCCAGGAACAGCAACTGAAGAAAAACTTGTTAGAACTTTCAGTGCTGCTCCTAGCCAACCACCATATAATGTAACTCTTGAACCTGCCAGCAGCACTGTGAGTTTTAGTTAAAATCCAGAGATGCATCCCAAAGTCTAATTTGAAATTTTTAGAGTATCATTGTTCGTTGGGAACCACCTCCACCTGAAGGCCAAAATGGTGTCATAACTGGTTACAAGCTGCGATATCGTAAACAAGGCAAAAAAGGGGACACCATTACCACCGCTGGAAATTTAAGAATTTATCCACTTAATAATCTAGAACGTGGTTCTACTTATCAAGTGAAGTTATGGGCAACTAATGTTAATGGTACTGGACCACCTACTGAATGGCATGAAGTTGAGACTTATGAAAATGATCTAGATGAAACTAAGGTTCCTGAACGACCTAGTCCTTTAAAAGGTAGGTATTACTTTCTGCTTTTAATCAATAAGTAAAGATAAAATATTTCATTGATAATTGTAGTCCGTCCATCTTCTGATAAAATATATGTAATGTGGAGTCCACCTCAGGATCAATCAATAAAAATACGTAATTATGTTATTGGTTGGGGAAAAGGTGTGCCAGATAATTATACAGAGGCTTTAGATGAAAAACAACGTAATTTTATTATACATGGTGTTGGTAAGTGGAAAAAATGTAATTCCTAAAATGATTTAACTGAGATATTTTTTGTGTGTTAGAACCGAATTCTGAATATGTAATAAGTTTATATGCTCATAATGATGTTGGAGCTGGTGAACCTGTTTATGCTTATGTGAGAACAAGAGAAGAATTGCCTCCAGAACCTATTAGCCCATTAATACCACCAATGGGTCTCAAGGCTCATGTTACAGGTTCAACATCTGTTGTATTATATTGGACTGATAATACTTTAGGTAAAACTCAGGTAAATGAATTGTTATGTATGAAATTTGATAACAAAACTAAGGTAGATTTTTTATTTTAGGATGTAAGAGACAATCGCTATTATATTGTAAAATGTTCTGATGAAAAATCAAGAAATAGATTTTTAAATGTTAGTCGACTCTATGCTGAATTTACTGATTTAAAACCGAACACATTATACGAATTTACAGTAAAATTAGTAAAAGGTATGTAATTGCAACGATATTAATAGAAACTTAATTTAAATCTATAAATATTTGAATTTTTATGCAGGGAGAAGGGAAAGCCCATGGAGTATGGTTGTACAAAATACAACATGGGCAACAGCACCAAATACTGCTCCTAGGGATTTGCATGTTGTTCCTGTTGAAAACAATGCTAATGTAGCTGAATTAAGGTGGCAACCTCCCAAGATGCAAAATAGCTACATAACAGGTACATTTTAACTTAAATGATTTCTAAGCCTAATCTTGATCATATCTGAAACAATCAAAAGTAAAATAGTTATTTTGGTGCATGTTAAGCAGCATAACAACTTTTCTTTGTTGACAGGTTATATTATTCTTTATACAACAAATACATCGATCACAGATCGTGAATGGACACCCCAAGGTGTTAAAGGCGATAAACACAGTTATGTTATACATAACTTAGAACCGTCCACAACTTATTTCTTTAAGATACAAGCTCGTAATAACAAAGGCAACGGACCATTCTCACAAGTTGTATCATTTCGTACTGGAGCAAGTAAGAACTTCTAAATCTACGCTCTTCATATTTTATAACACTTCTGTTATCATTTATTAATACGTCTTATCTTGATTTGTTCAGAAATTTCCATTTTTATAATTGGTGTATGTTTATATCATCACTTGTTTTTGTTCGTTATTATTTCTATGTAATTAAAGATTGGTTGTTTTGGTTTATTCACATTTACATTTTTTGTTTTATTAGATATGGGTGTTGCTGTTACTGATACCAGGCAATCAAAGGGTAATTTTTTATTTTATTAAAAAAGCGTTAATATCTGCAATTGTAAATTTTGCTTTCTTTTAACATTTAACATTATTTAACAAATAAGCTCCAAAGCAGATGATCAAAATTTAATATACCATAATACTTGGGAAATTTCTTAATCTTTTTTATCTTTTCATAATTTTAATTTTGCCAAATTTATTGTTTTTAATATCTAGAGCTGCAATATTTGATAACAAATTCATATTTTTACCTTTTTGGTAGTATATTTTCAAACAAAATTACTAAATGCTTTAGAATTCAGAACTTAGATAAGGAATCTGTCCGACAACACAATCTAAAGCTACTGAAGCTTTAATATTGTAGATTTTGTGAACAGACAAATATTGGTTGGAAAAAGTCACCAGTTTACAAGCAAATGCACAATCTTTATAATCACAAATGTTCATCACTTTTCTATGTTTCAATTTTAACATACTCTAGTTTTAAATACTAGCTATCTTTCAATGATAGTGAAAGTTGTATCATATTTAGAAGAATCGTGATGATAAAGTTTGAAGGCATCTCATGTTATTACCATTTGTGTTCAATTAACAGAGTAAAAATATGGAATTGTTATTTAATTAAATCTTTATCGAAACATAGCATGCTTTTAGTTGTTTTTTTCATTTCGCTTCTGCTTTCTGTTTCACCCCGATATTCATACAACAATTAATTATTTTCATTCTTGAAGTGTTTTATACAATACTAAACATTAATATCATTGCAGATGGTCAGGGTACATTCTCTGGTAAAACACTGCTCTATTTGATAATAGCCGGATGTGTCCTTGCTATAATAACAATAGCTGTTGTAATTGCGGTATTGTGCTGTCGTAGGCGTGACGCAAGTAGTTCACCACAAAGCGCCAAAAAAGGCTATCAGAAAGGTAGTCAACATATAAAACCACCAGACTTATGGATACATCATGACCAGATGGAATTAAAACAATTAGAGAAAAGTCATTCGACTAACGATGGTGCAAGTAGTAGTGGTGCCATGACATTACCTAGAAGTGTTGGTGCAAATGAATACGATTCCCATGAAAGTCATCATTCTAATTCATTGGATAAACGAACTTATGTTCCTAATTATATGGGTGAGTAAATCGATATTTGTTTTATCATTTTTATTGATGTCTTATAATATTGCAAGTTCACAATATATTTTTTTAAAAATAAATGTACCATTGCACTTTTTACTTTTGGGCACTTCACATTTTGTTATTTTAGAGATGCTCTTAATATTTAATTTATATTATTTTAATTGTGTAAATATTTTGCGTATCTCTAATACATATATGTTCGTTATTTTATGCATATTATTGGCTTGCCATAAATAGGTGTTGCCTCAGACGATAAAAACAAAAGACCAGCGAAACCTAAGCCAATTTCACTACGTATTGAATCAAAACCATCAAGAGAACGTAAGTATTTAAAGCTTTTGCACACGTTGTAAATATTCGGTAGTTAATTATAGCGTGCATGCCCTCAGTTTCAAGATGCATTTGAATGTGAACACTTCAGTAACTTGGTATCAAATTAATCCTGTTCATTTCTTTTATAGCTATAGCCTCTGCCCCTCCAATAAATACCAGCCTTAGTCAAACAAGTTCAGAATCTACTCCATCTAGCAGGCCACCATATCCCAGAACTCAATATACTATATCATCTAGAGCGCATGTTACATTAGATCCAAATGCCATGGCAGTTAATCCACAAACAGAAAGTCCTTATGTCTCGCATGCATCACACAGTGGATATGATACAGGTTCTAGTAGTGGTGGCTATGCTAGGTAACTTATATCAACTGTGATAAAAGTGCTTTTACTAATTTTTATGTAATTTTAGTCATCAACCTCCGGCAGTAGCACATTTACCTCCTTCTGGTAATTATGCTCCAGGCATGAGTGTTCTGGCAGAGTCTCAAGGAGGAAAACGTATTCAAGGTCAAGGACATCCACTTAAAAGTTTTAGTGTGCCTGCTCCACCACCTATATCAGCTCCTGGTACTCCCCAACCTAAACATATAGGTGAGTTCAGTTTTAAATGAAGCCTCAATAGTTTACTGAATAAAAAAAAATGAGCGATTGTTTAAATTTCCAATTAGAATAGGCCAGACCATTACAATTTGGGATGGTAAATGACGATTGCGCAAGTGAAATTTGTGTTATTCTACCCTAACCATAGATCGTTTGATACAGTAATATTGTTTGTGCAATATTTCAATGTAATTTAAGAAAATTTAAAAGCATATCATAGATTTGTGAAAATTGATGTAAATTTTGAAGCAAAAATTGAGAATATTTAGAAATCTTTCCATATATCTGCACAGAATGCGAATTTCTGCAAACCACAATGATGTTAACCTAACCTTTACTTTGCCTCGCACATGTCCACTATTTAATATTTTATTTTATTTAATATTAATATTATTATTATTGTAGCAACACCAGCTCCAGTACAATATAGATTGATATCGTTTATATTCATTTTTAAGGTTTCAGGAATTAGAATAACCCGAATAACAACTTACGAAATTTTTAGGTTAGAAGTGCAAACCACCGTAACACACCGCACCCGCGAAATTCGAACATTAAACGTCATTTTGGTAATAACAATGCGAGTAAACGCAGGCGTACCAACAGAAATCGACATTTTTGAATTTAAATCTGTAACTGTGTCATGCAGGATGCATTTTCAACGAACTCCGAAGTCTGTCTGTCCGCATTGTTTGTCAAATTTAGAAATTTTGTTTTCAGATTTGGATTCTACATCAAAAACTAAAGACAACATGGTATCTTCGTTTTTTGATAACTCTTCGGGAACATGATCAAAATGGCCTCCGAAGATTGGAAAATTTTTAAAAATTTTTTTTTACTTTAGAATCATATTCTACATTAAAAAATAAGAGAAATGTATATTTTTTAGTTTTTTGATATCACCTTGGGAACATGGTCAAAATGGCCGCAAAAATTTGAAAGAAGTAACAAAACCGGAGTGTTGTGGTTATGCTTTGCATTCCCAGATGTTTTACGTTAATTTTAATATTATTTTTCTAGCAAGTTTCTTATGGTAAAATTTACAATAAATTTTATTTAAAAAAATATTACCATGTCAAATGGCTCTTAATCTAATGTACAAACCAACAACATCAAAGCAAAATAGAATGTAGTATTTTATTAGATTTTTAAACAAAACTTTACAATAAGTACTGAAAATGTGTGCCATTTACATCAAGATACTTTCAAACACGCCTTTTAAGTCCATCAAAAACATTTTGAAGAATCCTTGGAGAATTATTCAGTTCCACACATTTTTTAGTTATTCGATTGGTAAGTTCTTCCAAATTATTCACAGATGTTTTAAAAATAGAGTTTTTCAGATAAGGCCACACAAAAAAATCTAAACAGTCAAATTGCAGGAATGCGGAGAATATGGTATTTGAGTATTCTTGCTTATTAATCTATCATCAAAAAACTCTTAAAAGTAAAATTGTCTCATATGCAGTGTGTGCTGTAATGCCATCCTCTTGGAAGAATCCTTGTTGTAATTTATCATCCAACTGATCAATAAACTGTTGGAGAATTTCATTACGATATCTTTGTGCAGTAAGAGTACCTTGGAAGAATATAAGTCCTATCCTAATCTGGCGACTCACACTTATCCAGATGCCTATTTTTTGTGGATTAATGTAGTTTCAACAAAAAAAACAGGAATTCTCTGCTGATCACATTCATATATTTTGTGAGTTGACATACCCAGAACGGTAGAACCAGGCTTCTTCAGAGAAGAAACTTTGTTCCTTGTTTGGCTGTGTCTAAAGTACCATCCTAACGTACTGTACAGCCATGACCTACTCTAATTGGAAATTTAAACATTCGCTTGTTATTTGTTACTATATGAGCCTAAAATCACAGTAGTTTGCCCACTTCTGTATTTTGTAACTATTTCTTAGTTCTTTTGGGAAATATTAAAAGATTATTATTATTATTACATAATAAAAGGGAGCTTTAGCTGTACTCAATTTTACAAACTTTGCCAGGGAAGCACAGACTACAATCTTTTCACGGTGCAATAACACTAAAAACTGAAAATAAAATTTAAAAGTCTTCAATTAATTTAAAAATTACAGGCAAAAAACTATTCTTGTACTGAAGAAGAAAGAAAGCATTTTTGGATGTCCTACCATCTTCTTGCAGCTACAAGGTATATCTTTTATATTTCGAAAAGCAATGAAAGTGGGCGAATTTATATGATTTTGGGCTCGTACATATCCATTGCATTTCTAATCAAGTGTATATATTTTGTTTCAAAATACATTTTTGAACTTTATAGCAATTTATAAATTTCAATGTAATTAGAATTTTATGAATTATAGTGTCCTCACAACCTCAAGTTACTGTAAGGCCTACATCATCTCCATACAAAAAAGCTCCACTTAGTACCAATAGCTCAATGGGAACACCTCCATCTCGAATCAGTGCCTCAAATCCACCACCTCACACTGTTGAGGAAGTCCAGCCACTTCAACCGTCACATTCTACTGAAGAATTAAACCAAGAAATGGCCAACTTGGAAGGCCTCATGCTTACGCTTAATGCTATCACAGCAAATGAGTTTGAGTGTTAAAATTTTAAAGTCTGATTTTATATATTTTTTTTAATTCAAATAAAATTTTTAATCGTGTAATTAAAAAGTATAAAAGTGATGAACAAAAAGTGCGTATGAAATAAGTAGACGTTTTTTATTTTTGCATTTATTGTTTCTTTTAAAACTGTGATTTAATATTAAAAACAAGGATGATTTTGTGTGTTAAAAAAAGACAATTTTGAATATACGTGTGGTTTCTAATTAGGTAAGAAAAGACTATTAAATTTATACGACTTTTTATAATTTTTAAATTGTAAAATTCACTTATTAAACGTAAACATTGCCTTTTTTAAAATACCAAATGGACTTAGATCTCCGATGCAGATTGTTTTTATTAATAATTATTATTCCTAGTAAATTATTTATATGAATCTCTGTGTAGTGCTTTTGTGATTGAATGATTAAAATAACGGACAAATTGCAGAAATAACTATAAATAAATGTTGGTACAAATTATTAGCGAGGCCTACAATTTTATGCCATATTTGATATTTGTATTCTTATTTTTAAAACCATTACAAACTATAATAGCTAACGATATATGTTTAGATTTTAGGTCTTAAGTACATTGAATGATTTTATTATTCCACTTTGGAATCACCATTACAGGGTTTCTGTTCTTAACTATTTTTATGTATCTAATTATTTAATTTATTGTTACATCACTGAAAACTAGTTTTATTATTATCATTATTATTATTATTACACTAATGGAAGTTTAGTGTACTATATAATTAATGTGCATTTGCAATAACATCAAGATTATAAAGATTATGATACAAAACATTATATTGGTAGTAATATAATGTTTTTGATTTAAGTTTTATTGTACTACCTACATTGAGAGTATCACAAACTACTAAAGTTATAGAGGGAATTATATAGCAGAAAATGAAAAATTGAAATTTTATTTAACACCAATGGAAATTAGTAACTTTTATAAAAGACCATGATAGAGTTTGATAGTTAGTGGTTAATTACCAACACTTAACATCTTGTAATGTTGACAATTGACAATCTTTAGCATTGTGAATCTTCTGTATCATTATCTCACACTATTAAGGTAGTAGTGCTTGCTTGGGAATGGCATAGCTTTTCGAAATTTGTTTGTTTCAATACTTCATCAAGAAAAACACAAGTTTGTTGTTTGTGGTGTGATGAGTAATTTTAGAAAAAAAACATTTCTTGTATTTTTAATTTGTGATTAAATAAATTGCAGATAACTGCATGTGTGCTAACGAAACCTAAGCTTTATGTCATCTATGCAGATCAAAATTTTAAAAATTTACAAAAAGGAAGATAAAGTTCAAGAAGATAAATATCACAAATGTTGTGTGCTGATAATATTTGATTACACAAATCAAGAAAAAATGAATATGATAATAATTAATTTCAAGCAGACTCCTCTTATCATTATTAATTTTGTAGATGAATCAAGATTTGGATAACTGGGCTAGTTTTTAGATTTGAATTATGTAGTTTCTTTTTTATTTCCTAAGTGTGCTTGAAATTCAGTCTTCAGCGCCGCTGCTATTTTTTAAGGATTGAATTTTTGACATGTGGCATGAATGTTAATCTATTAGGATAAGCACTAATAAGACCTTAGAACCAATTACTTTAACCTATACTTTAGTACTGATTTGCTCTTTCTTTAAAAGTACTATGACTTTACATAAATTGTAATATGTACCCATCAAACAATATTTAGTGAATCAAGTCAACACTGAAATAATTAGAAATTCAATTTGTAATTTCTCATTGACTAATAAGTAGCACTGCCACTTTTGATAGTTTTAGCTTCAGGTGACTGTGACTTATTAACAATAGTTTTCTGTAAAATGTGTATTTGCTAAAATTCCAATCTTAAACTTAGGTGTAAAGTTTTTCAGGTTTAAAAGACATAAAAAAATGTTTGTAGAGGCATAAATAATACACCAGTGGAATAAGGCATTTGATAATTAGAAGTGATAAGTTCAAAACTTGCTCTCTCTTAATCTTCTTTATTTTAAATAAAGAAAATGCTTTAATTTAAAATAAATTCTTAAAGCATAAAATAATACATTTTTATACAAGAAATGGCGATAAAACTCTTTACATTTATGCAGATGTTTTACTATGTAATGCTTTTAGATTACATCGTTTTGTAGCTTTAAACATTTTGTTCTTGAAAATCTTTTAGAAATTGAATAATTTTAATTAAAGCATTAAAAAAATAAAATAAAACAAGAATTAAAGAAGTGAGTTAGTTTGAACTTGATTCGTATAATAGAAACATGTATTCATTACTCTACAGCATTGGGTTACTGCATCTCACAATCTTTAAATGAAACTTTCAAGGTTTTAAGTTGCTGGAAATTTATAGTTAAATTTAAAATTTGAATTTTTGCAAAATATGTATTTTACAGAAAACTATATTATTTAGCAAAAATCTATCTTACATTATTCCAATGATGGCATATAGGGTAGGGGATGCATAAAAAAAGTGATAGTGAAACATTGGGCATGTTCAGAGCACTAAACTGTTTAAACAGTTTATATGTTTGAGAGTACTGCATAGATTCGTTTACTTCTAACAGTTGGTCAACATACTCAACATAAAATTTTTATGTTGTTTACTGAACTAAACTGTGCGACACAAGCGCCATCTAACAAAGAACAGCGTCCAGAACATGCATATTTCCAACCATATTTCTGATGTCGGGGTTCAGAGCAACCTTCTACAAAAGAATAGTTGAAAATGTAACTTTTCATTTTAGAAAAGTAACCTTTATATTAGCTACCCTGACAGTAATGTGTATATAGTTATTTACAAATCAAGGGCTGTAAACGTAGTTTTCCAGTCGAAATAAATCTCAGTTACACCTGGTCTGCAAAATTAATTTAGACCAGAAAATACACCTATGGCCCAAGGCATATACAACACTTTTTCTATGATTGACTCCAATATAATAGATAATTCTATTTAATTTTAAATTACTTAATTTATAACCTTATTATCCATTTCAAATTATAAAACAGTAGGGTAGGCCATGATTTATTTTTGTTGACAACACTTCAAAAAAGGTTATACACTGCGAGCAAAAAATTTAGGTCATTTTGAAATTGTGTTGACCGACAAATCTGAAAATTTTGTTTCTGTAATTTGTTTAAATCTCATGTGCATAGCACATTTACAATTTTTACCCCTTCAATTTCAGATTTTTGAATTTAACAAGAATACCATTTATATGTTATATTTCACAGTACTTGTAACCAAAAAAAAAGAAGAAATTCAAACTGTTGCAACAGGATTAAAGAGAAATATGTTTTTCATTCCAACTTTAAGAATGTTTTGTTTTATGTTTGGAAATAGTTCAAAAAAGAACCTTTTGCATTGAAAAAGTAATAAAAGTAACTGGAATATGAAAAAAGTAACAGAAAGTTACAAACCAAAGAAAAAGTAACCTTTAGTTAAAAAAGTAACTAACTCTGAACTCTGTGATGTTCTAACCTCAATCTAGTATTTTGAACTGGTTGTATTTACGTATTTAACCTCAAACATACCGTTAAGACAACAGTATCTAGCATAGTGTTGACTGCAAACGTAAACAAAAATTGTATGCTGTTTAGCTAAACAGTTTAGTGCTCTGACCACTCTCATTGCTTTAAAGTTTTAATTAATGCCTAAGTATAAAATGAATAAGTCAAAATTATAAATCATACATATATTTAAATGGCATCATTAGTAATTACATGAAATCAAGAATTAATTCCATTCGTCTATTCTTCATTTCTGCAAATAAATCAGTAACTCTGTTATTGAGATTGTTTATATCGTTCACGAACACTTTGTCGAATGACTGCATTGCTAACATGTCAAATCTTATGCATCACGTTCCTTAAAGAATTTGTTATTCATTTCAACATAGAAAAACATCTGTATGCTGTAAGAATTGTTACCAGAATTTTAAAAAGTTTTACAATCTTAGTAAAAGTAAACCATCTTGTAAAATTAGCTGTAATAACTTCCTTGTTTTTTCACATTTTGTTTATTTATCACATTTAAAATCGGGTATAGGTCTATTTAAGTTTTTAATTTCTAGCTTTTCCTCCAATGAATAACCTGGAACAGTTTCTGTAATAGACTTTTTATTTCGTTCATTTTCACATGTCACACTCAGCCTACCAGAAATATTGCTGACATGCATCCGACTAGCTGTAAACATAAACCATGACTAGGTGATGTGTGAGCATTGCTCAATCTGTCCCATTTGCTTGCTATACTGTTACTCTATTTCACGATCTGCGCTGGTACAAGAATCTTACAATAGATTAATACACAGCAGCTTGAGAATAATCAACATAAGCTCACTTGTCAACCTGTTCGTTGTTTGTTGTTCACCACCGTCATTGCCATTTATTTGAGAATGTAGCCGATTTGGTTACTACTAGAACTAGTTATGTTTTGCATTTAATATTTTTATGTGGGGTATTTTTATATTTCCATAATTATTATTTTTCTTAATGGAGATGCAAATTTGTATTAAAATACATGCTAAAGTAGTAAAGTTGATGGTTTTATTGGTATTTATACTAGTAAATTATCAGAAAAGGGAAACATATCTTGCTCTATAACTAAATATATACAATTGCTATTTAAGTTTTTTTCCCTAATATATTATTTTCTAGTCCTTTTACACAAATTCAAAATATTGACAAAAACAAGGCAGCTATAGATACCTAGTACTTCTATCATAATTAATATTTTTTTGTATATGTATACTTTAGTTTAAAAATCTAAATACAAGTTTTAAGAAAGTACTTGAGATTTACAATCTAAATGTAACCTACATTATACTTATAAGTACGAAACTGAAATATATTTTTTTAAACTTTTGTATGATTATTTTCTGTGGATAATTTTATAAACACAGAAGCCTAAATGTGGGGATGGATTAAAATATTTTTTTTTATTAAGGTTTGACCCATCAAGTCCTTTTATTTCTTGCCCTAATCCATCCTTAATGTAGTAATCTAGATTCCTTTTATTGTACTTGAAGAATTTTTTGCTTTAATTGGTTATTTTATAAACTGTAAATAAATAATATTTAACATGATTTGTTTTTTAACTATGAATAAAACTGATTTAAATGAAATGTTCAGTATTCTTGCCCCCCCATTTTCATGTAATAGTAATATAATACAGACAAGACCATTTTTTTTAATCGCCATAGATTTATTGAAAGGAATTGAATGTTAACTATAGGTTAAGTTGAACTGATTTTTATTTAAATATTTAATAACATTATTTTATTAGTTTATTAGTAAGATTTAGGATCTTACATCATCACTTGCTCATTAATTTAAATACAGTCACGTAAAATCACCAATTGTTGTTAAATGTTTAATAGAAAATCTGTTTTTTTATTATTATTGTAAATAGACTTGTATAATATAAATTTTATATCTACAATTTTATATTTTGTATTACTGTATATGCCTAAAGTAAAAATGTGTAACAGACGCTATAATATTATCGTAATGCAAAATATAGAAAAAACACAAATCTTGAAAAAAAATGCTTTAAATAATGTAATTCAGTATTTCGAGATAGGTAGTTTTATTTGTATACTTGAGAAATCGTATTTGGTTTTTTGTGTTGGTATGCCTTTAGTTTCTAAGAGACTAATATTTATTATTTTTTATGTATAATCATAATTTTTATATTGTGATGTGTGTTTTATTTATTTTATATAATATTAAATTTTATGAAACGGAAATAAACTAAGACGATAAAGCCTTACAAGATATTTTGAATGTTTTTCAAATGTCATTCTAAGTATCTTGCTTTTTAAAAATTTTTACATTTTTTAATGTAATATACATATTTTATGACCATCGTTTTTTACTGTAACTACGCGAATTATGTAAATGTGACTGATATAATAAACAAAAAATGTAATTAATTTTCTTTTATTTATGTATATTTATTTAATCTTTTTTAGTTGCACTAGACATTTCTTATTTATTTTACTTATAATTCTCATTTGTGCATCTTTCTGAATTTAGGTGGTAAGTAATAAAGTAACACAGTGGACACAAAAATTGCAGACAAAGGTTGGTCAATGACATTCGATTCCTGGGATCAAGAACTGATGAACTGCTAAGGGATTTTTCATTGTTAGCTTGATTAAGTTCGATTGTAAACTAACAAATACATTTCTGCAGCTTACATTAACGTTGAAACATTTCAGAATAATTTTTGATGCAAGTTGCAATCAATTTCTAGCCAAATGTAGTGAAAATTTTCTCATCAAAATCACATGAAAAGTATCGTGTGACCATGTATGCAACAACGAGGGACCAGGAATAGAGACACTGTATCTAGGGAATATGCCTATCTGCCTATCTACCTATCCATCCACACTTGATCAAATCTTTGTTTGTTCATAGCCATTCATAGTAGGTTATGTGATTGAATTTCCAAAAGATGTCGAAATGCAACCAAAGGGTTTTCATTCTACTTAGAAACAGCTCTATGCATTCAGTGGAAGGACTTTTTTATCTTCCAAGATTTTACCACTAAAGGTCATGGCAGAATGGGCAAAATCATAGCCACATGGTGTAACTACATCAGAAGGTTGAAGTTTGGGCTGATTTAGGTATACTGGATTTCAGCTTTGAGGATTAATTAACAACTGTATTATGTTAGGAAACGCATTGTTCTGTGATATTAATCACTTTTATTGAATTTTAAAATATTTTTTGGACTTTTGAATCAAAGACTTAACTGACAATCTCAATTGTTTAATAATCAATGTCAGTAATACTATCTGAGATGAACTACATATAAGCAAAATTGATGGTGTTATCAATTAAACATTCCAACCTGGAACATTAAAGAAGATTATGGCAAAATCCAACTTAGTTTTGTGGATATGGTACATAAATGATGAAAGCTTTCGGGTGAAAAGCAAAAGAGAATTAGAGATTTTGGACATTTTTGAAGTGACAAGAAATACCAAACTTTACCGATCACCATTAGATTTAAATATGTTTCAGGAAGAAGATTGATGGAAGTGCAGTTCAATCTTTTCTTGTCATCCCCATTCCTGCATTAAAAAAAGGAAAGAAACGTCCCATCTAAGTGAAACATTCTTGTTGTGAATGGTACCTAGTATCTCAACATATGGGCAAAATTCAGACGATCTTTGATTGTTTTTTTGTTTGGATATTTCGGAAAATCGAATTTTGACCACCTTTGAACCAACACAATTGGCTGTAATTTTTTGCAAAATCTTTTTTTGTTTGGATATCTTAAAATTATTAGCTATAGAAAAAGCTCTGATGAATGTATCCTAACAATGGCCAACTTGATTTCATATTTCTAAAAAACCAGAGAAACTCTACCATTTAAAAAAATTAAAGCTAGCATGATCAAATAGTGTCTAGAAATGGACTTGTCATCCTGAACAGGAATCTAAAGAAAGAATTTCCAAAATCTATCAGCAAGTATTCTGTATCCATTGCTTACCATTGGATCTATGATGGCCTGCAGCTTGATTGTTTATTGGCAATTAACAATGCTTATGTTCAGGAGCAGTAACAGGCTTACACGCTGTCAGCATCGAAGAAAGCTTCTTTAAAAGCGTTGCCTTTGCCGTTATGGAAACTGATGTTTGCTGCAACTTGTCCAAGAACCATTTACCGACAGCGCTGCTAATTGCTACTTGTTTCTTAGCACAAGAAATTAATAGCATATTGGATGATTTGTCTTGACATGTAGAATCTAGGAAATATGTAATTTTAGGTCATTGGCTAGAAACTGATTGCAGAATGTTTTAAAAATGATTCTAGAATGTTCCTCAAGTGTGAACTGTGTAAGTATTTTTGATAAGTTATAATCAAACTTAAAATACTGACCAAAGGGTATGAAAAATCACAGATATACCACTGAATACATTGATATGGATATAAAACAAACTTTTGTGCTAACCATGAGAAAGCCTTTAGCAGTTTGTCATCTATTGAGCCCAAGAATCAAATACCATTGATTAACTTTTGTCTGCAAAACTTTTTCCCAAATTTGTTTCACTGTGTGATTAGATGGAAAGACCTATGTACGAGAAAGTTAAATTAAATACCTCAGAGGTAAGGTAAGCATGTTAGAGGTTCTATAAAATACTTTAAACTGTAACAAATTTGTTCATTTAATAAGAATTCCCAGTCAGCACCACACTGCCACCTTGCACATGAGCTATAGCATACTAGATCTTGGTACAATCTTCATCAAGTATAATATATTCGAGGGTGCTTTCCACAATGCTCCCATTTACTCCCCAACCACACGCCTATGGACGATTACTTCTTTGTTTTGTCTCTGTTACCCCTTAGATCCCAACTACAAAACATCATTTCAACATATCTTGAACTCTTTAGAAATAGCATAATCAAGCTTTCCTCTTCCGCAGTTGCATGCAATGTAGCTATTCAATACAAGTTTAAAATTCTAATACTATTTCTCATATGTTTAGACTGCAGAAAGAAGGCCAATATTTAAAGAAGGTCAAGCCAATTATATATAGAATTTTGACTTATTTCTTGGTGGTAATATAAAGATCTGTATTTATATTTAACAATCTTGGAAAATGCTACCATGATGTGTCTTGGTATACATCTAAAAATTCTTAGTTTTAATTTCTCACCTTCACCATATTTCAAAGAGATAAAGTTGTGGGTAATGTAATATAATAAAACCTTAAAGAATGTACTGTTTTTTAATGATTCTAGCGCTCTTCTAAGGCACCGTTTGTGAGCCAAAATGTGTAAAAAGGTGTTGCAGTTAAAATAAGAAAGTTGATGTCATTTCTTGTAAAGCTGATAAATAAGTTTCTCTTGCACATGCAAAGAAGGATAAGTCACAAGATGTTTGTTTTATGCCAAGGCAGTTTAGGGTTTACAACATATCTTACACCATCTTTTAGCACAATATCTCCGTTTACATTATATTTAGGACTTTTACACAAAGTTGCAGACAGTACTGGTGAACAGCATAGAGCACATTTCAGAAAAAGCAGAATTAAGCATCCTCTTTCATTATATAGGGTGAGAGGGAAGCTACAAATGCTTTTCTTGCATGTTGGTCCTCTGTTACTTGCAACTAATTACAAGAAATTAATTTGAATTGCAAAGTTATCCACAAAAAAAGTCATTCATTCTACAAAGAATAGAATGTCTTTGGTATCAAAGAGGTTTGATTTAAAAAATGGATTAAATTACATTGTGCTTTCTCGCTCACCCTGTATAAAAAAGATAAATAGTAAAAATTTGATATTAAGCATCTGTAATTGCCAAAGGTTCAATTCTATCTTTTCAAGGTTACAAAAACCAAAGTTTCCTTAATTATAGCAGGGCCAATTAAGAAGAGTGATCGAATTTTACAACAAATAATTGAATAATAATCCTATAAAGCTGTATATTACTATAATCAGTAATCATTAAAAAATAAGAAAATCCTAAGCTATACAGGATGTTTAGGGTTTCATTTAAGAAAACAGAAAAATTAGAAATTGCCTTTCGCCATTTCCTTGTCGAAAAGAGGTTTGTAGATTAGATCTCAGCAAGCATTTTTAAAGGCGAGATATTTAGTTTTATTTTATTAAAGTTATGAAGATACAAATCTCCTTAATTATACATGGCCATTTGAAAAGTTTGATGGCATTTTACTACAACTAACTGAATAACGCTGTCCACATTCACATAATGCTATATTTTATTGTTGTAATGAACGTAAAACAAGACGATGTTAAAATTACTGAAATATAATAATACTGGAAAGGGCGCTGTAGTAGGAAACGCGATCCGACAGAGAAACGAATCGAAAGAGCAGTGATGTGCGTTGACATGTCAACCATGATTGTTGACATTTTCGTGTCAACAATTGATTTTTCACGTCAAAAATGTCAACAATGTCGACAATGTGTCAACTTTGCAAATAAAGTAGGATTCTGCACATTTTTCCTTAAACCTAACCTGTAAACACAAGGGCCGTCCTTAAATTACGTAACGCAAAATTGAACGATTTTTATATCCCCCTCCAACCCTTGTAACGCACCCGTAACGCAAGCTGGAACCCCCCCTTAAATATTACGTAACGCAATACTCTAAGCCCCCCCCCATATTTAATATGAAAACGTTCTAACTTTTTTTATCGAAAAAGATTCTATTAGAAAGGATTGCATCAAAGTGGGGTGCGTGTGACCGTTATGGTCTACACATAGACCGTTTAAGTTCAGACAAGTACATATGAATTTTGAGCTCAGACAAGTAAATATGAATTTAAATAATATTTTATCAATAACATTTTATCGTTACGTAACGTTATTCTTGACCCCCACCTCCCCCTTGGTAACGCTGCGTAACGCTACTCTGGACCCCCACCCCCCTTGGAGCGTTACGTAATTTAAGGACAGCCCCAGATTATTTATTATATTAAATACTAAAATATGATAAAATGTCTAATAAGATCATTAATAAGATGTTCAAGACAATTCAAGAATCAAAATGGCTGAAAGGCCCAAGAATAAGAATTTTGATGAATTGGGTTTTCAATTAAAAAAGACTGTAACAGTAACTGAAGATGGAAAAGAAAAACCAAAATATTATTCGAATAAAATGGCATTAAAAAACTAAATCCTATTTTTTATTCTTATTTCCATGGAATCAGTAAAATTACAGGCATGTTTACTCATAGCTAGGGTATGTGGGGGCAATTCTAGCATTGTGACAGTTAGTATACATAGGTATCTTAATGCAAAAGATTTTATTAATTGAAAAAACAAATGCTAACATGACGAACAACATCCTAGCATTATTTTTTTTTCTAATCAAAATCATTTTATATGTACATTAGACTTGAACGTACTTAAGCATCTCACAATTCCCCGTGCCTCATATTTGTACTCACATACTTAAGTCAAATATTATTATATTTCAGTGGTTAAAATATACAAAATGTTCATTTTAAAAAATTATATAAAATTATGGTTCTCGTTTCTTGATCGCTCTGTATAAAAGAGATAATATTTTAATTTTAATAATCATTTCTAAAGAAAAGAGATCGAAGTTTATCATTGCAAGGTTTTTAAAACTTTAATGTTTATCAATTATACCAAGGTATATTTGACGATGTTTTAATAAGAAAAAACTTGAATAATGCCGAAACTGTTTGTAACTGTAATCAGCATTGAACGAAGAATACGAAAATAAAGAAATATACAGGGTGTTCTAGCTAAGAAAATTTAAGCTTTATGTGCCACGCTTTTTTTTTGTAACACCGTGTGGTCGAGAATAATTTTAGAAAGTGATGTCAGTCATTCTGTACAACTTTTCCTCGCAACAGTTTTTAATATTCCTACATATACTGACGCTATTCTTCGAGCACTGATCGTTGTACATACTTTTTTTTGTAGATAATTATTTTATCAGTAATATACTTCATTGTTAGGTTTTAGGATTGCAAGGATCAAGATGAAAAGGTAGATTTAGAAAAGGAAAGCATAGCTATCAGCTATCATAGTTACTGTTCTATGAAAATATAAATTAGGTACCAAACATATTGATTACAGGATTGTTTTATAAATATAGAGGAACTTTTTTAGAAAAAATATATAAATTTTAGGAAAAATTTGTTATCAAAAAGTCTGGATAATGAAGTTCTCAGAATTCTGTAAAGTTCTATAATGTATGTTATATATTATATCTTGCAAAATCACTTGTTCAATTGAATTATAATATGCAAAAAGGGCTAAACTAAATATAGTCTGTTATAAAGTAAAAGCGCTGAATCATCAGACTTTAGGTCTTTTATTTGAAACATTATTTAGTTTCAATAGGTATATGAGAACATTAATCAGAGCAAAATGACTTTGGCGCTTTAATCTTTTTTGTATATTATAATTCAACTTAAAAACAATATACAGGGTGTTAATAAAGAACACAACAAACTGATACGGTAAATTCTTGGACAAGTAATTTTTCTTGGAATCTATAGTTGATATTTTTTACAATTAGTTTTGGAGTTATCGGTTTTAAAAGTTGCGTGCAGACATATTACTTTTCGTGTGCATCGACATTATTTGTTAAAATATCAAAGATTCTAATTTATAAAAGTTGTATGAAAATGTAGTTTCAGTTTAGCTATGAATGTATTTTTTAAAAACCAGTTGCTCTACGTTCAAGTTTTAATCAACGTTCAACTGCATAGAGCAATTGTTTCAGTAGCCATTTTCGAATGGAGCTGACCTTGATTAAAATTTGAACGTCGTTGGTACAACCCGTCCTAATTGGTATTTTGAAATGTAATTTCTAAAATATTATTTTTACAGTTGTGTACATTTTACAAATAGAGAATTTAGAACAATAAGGAATTAAGAACGCAACCATTATAACCATGCGAAACAATAAGTAAGTGGAATTAAATGTTTTTCTAAACAAATTTTCTATAATACATGTATTTAAGAACTTAATTTTTTTTATTCGAGTGACTGGCACTAATAGATACATTGTACACTTTAACAACAGAGTGCCAACACTGTACCTACATCTTTAAAAATGTGGAAGTTTTTCTTGTTACATTTATGTTTTGTTTTAAGTAATACTTATGATTTGGGTAAGTTATTTTCTTTGAGTGATATTTTCGTATTATACAACATAGTATATTTAATGTTTATTTTAGAACCACACAAAATGGAGACAACAGTAGAAAGATTTAGGTTCGGGGATTATGATTTTATATTTTATAGCAAAGATGCTAATTGGGCTGAAGCATACACAATATGCAAAGCAACGCATTCTAGATTGGCAGTAGTTAATACACTCGATCGTGCTAGATTTCTTGCAGATGCTTTAACACAAACAAAAGTTGGTTAGTTTTTATATTTTGTATATATGTATCTCATATTGTGTTGTACTTAGCTGTTCTTTTATGTGATCGCCTCATCTTTTTTTGTCAGACCTTTCTTCTTGGGTTAGGTAATGTTTGGGTTTTAATACCACGTTGAGATTTGTTTTGCCCTGTTTTATCTTATCAGGTGTCTAGCCAATTTACATTTTCGCCCTACGCTTTTAGTTCATAGTTTTTGTCTCGGTCTTTATATACTTATTTATCATCTTGTCTTCAGTATTTCTCTTAACAATATTATTTCAAGTGACTGATCGTTTTTAATTGAACTTTTGTTGCTGTTTTCAACTATGTCACTTGCTTTACTCAGTTGTCGTAACATCAGTTCCAGCTTTTCAGTAGAGTTCGTAAAAAATAGGTACACTAATATTGTACAATTGTTGAATTTTGTTTCTGAAATGTTGATTCTTCTATTCTTCCATTTCAATAGAAATTTCCCTTGCCGCACGCCTTTTTGTACTTCAAACAGTATACTGGTCTTTTCCATTTAATCTTTGCTTCATTATATTGGTAACCATGACATACCTAGACTTGTTTAGAATGTCTTGTTTTCCGAGAGCTTCTATAACGAATGAATGTTCATAGATTTACCTCTAAAGCTATAATTTTCAAGAATTAAATTGTTTGTTTGCATGGGAAGTTTTCTTGGGAGCTACCAATAGCTACAAAACTTTCATAAACGTATTGTAAGGATATGTTTAGGCAATTTGAAATCCTTAGATATCTGGTTACCTGAAGGCATACAGCATTTTGGAAAATAAATCATTACCTTAAAAATTTTTCATTTTATCCAAACATTACCAACTCCTTCCTGTCACACCATTATTTTTTGGTCTTTCTTTTTTAAGTTCTTTAGTATTGAACATTATATCACTAAAGTTTATACTGTTAGTATACTACTGCTAGTTCACGTTTCACCATGCCATGGTTTCTATTTCAATATTGTAGTTTTGTTCTCTTTGATTTCTTTGTTTACTTTAAATTTACATTGGGCCGTTCTAAGTCAGTAATAAACTTGATCATTTTATATAACAAACACCATTGAGAGGATAATTCGTGGTATAAGTTCACAGTCATGCGGCACTGATCAAATTAACATTAACTCTATAAAACTATGTTTTCCTTTCTACTAAATAATGTCTTTCCTTCGTGTTGGAAGGAAGCTATAGTTCTTCCTCTACCTAAAACTAGTAATCCACAAAGTTATAAAGATCTAAGACCAATAAGCGTATTACCAATGCTGCACAAGGTTTTAGAAAAGATAATTACAAATCAACTCCGTAACTATATGTTGAAGATAATAATATTTTACCAGCAACCCATTCAGGATTCCGACCTGGTTATAGCTGCGCCTCTTCTCTTACTCATATAACTGATTAATAACTCATTAACTGTTACCGACTGTAATAAACGTGCGTGCTAATACTCTTAGACTATTCTAAAGCCTTTGACATGCTTAGACATTCAATATTACTCTCTATTCTAAGATGTATTGGTCTAGATCAATCTGTACTTGTTTTTTTTTAGTAATTACTTAAGTGACAGAAGTCAGAAAGTGCTTTTAAATAGAATATCCTCTGAGCAATTGCTTCCTTCTAAAGGTGTACCACAAGGGTCTACTCTTGGACCCTTATTGTTTTCTATTTATACCTCAAACTTTAAAGGAAGTTATTAACATGACCATCAACCGTCAATTATCTTACAATCCAAAAATTCTACAGAATTATCTCATTTCCTTTTCATTTTTGTTATAAACAACTGAAATTTTACAATCCAGCTTATTCCTTAGTCATTCAGCACTACTACACGTAAACGTAATGCACATCACAAGTATAACGATGTGTTCATTTAACTTTTGCAATGAATTTTAGTATTTGAAGACGTCTGGATTGGAGGACGCTTTTCAAGTGATAGATGGCGATGGGCCTCAACGGGTAAGACATTCTCAAGGTTGACAAAAGATTATCCACCATGGTTAAATTATCCAACTCAAAGAGGAAAAAATTGTTTATCACTCGATAGAAGAAATCATCGGGATCCTATTTTTGTAGAAAAGAAGTGTACCATTCTTAGAGGCTTCGTTTGTGAAGAAAGTAAGTCATCTTTTTATTTTGTTAGTATATTACAATAATATTAAGTGTTTTTCTTTGTTTTGTTAGGTGTTGTTCGATCTTTAGATACTGTTCCAGAAGCTGGTAATGAGATTAAGATTAACAACAGTCAGTATTTCTTGTACCATGCCAGAGTAACATGGGAAGAAGCATTAGCATTTTGTAAACAGACCGAATCTCGGTTGGCTATCATTCCAGATCTTGGTACTGCAAAAGCACTTGTGTCTCTTATGAGGAAATCTCGACCAGGTAACTAAGTGTTTATATTCTAATATCTATGAGTCAAGAAAAATTCTTCTTTATTCTTCTAATGCTTTGAATTGTTCCACAGCTTTCGAAAATGCATGGATTGGTGCAAGAAGATATTACATGGACTGGTTATGGGTACCTACAGAACAGGAATTACTCAATGAAACAGGAAGTGGTGGCTATCCACCATGGAGATTTGACCGTCCCATTGATGAAATGAAAAGTTGTGTCATACTGGATCATCATCCATGTCATTTACTACTGCATGTACAATCTCTTCGTCAACATCAGTGTGAAGAGCCGTGGTTTATCGAAGAAGAATGTAATTTAAAAAAAGACTTCATATGTGAAAGTGGTAACAGCAAAATAATTTTTGTCAAATTTATTTTTGTTAAATTTCTTTATTTAATTTATAGCTTCAGAAACAAATGTAGAGCAAGTGAGACAATATCAAATAACAGTGGATCAAATAACGTATATATTCTTTAGCGAGCAGAAAACTTGGGAAGAAGCTTTGATTGTTTGTGAAAACTTTAGTATGACTTTAGCAACACCTGAAACAGATAGACAATGGGAATTAATTATTACTTATATGGGTGATATGCAACGTAGTTATTTTATTAAATATTCCAATTCCTAGTGTTATAATTTTCTTGTAAATATTTAGGTGAATTTGACCACATATGGCTTGGTGGCAGATGGTTTCCAAATGAATGGGCATGGCTTAATAATCGTTCCATACCTCTTCCAAGCAATAAAACGTATCCACCATGGTGCACTTCCTATGAGATTCACGAAGATGACCAGGACTGTTTAAATTTAGATAGGGATGCACATGCTGCAGCTGTAATATATGGTTATGATTGTTCGATTCCACAACAATTTGTGTGCCAGTTTGATAGTAAGTATAGGCATTTAAGCTTGTTTGTCGTGTCTAAAGAGCAAAAGTAGTATTTAAATTATACAGTAGTATAGTATAGTAGGCTACCTTCTAAAATATCAAAATCAGTACTCCTGTCACTGTTAACTACTGACAAATTGAACATCGAGAAAGGTTTTAATTATGTACCTGCACGTTTAATATTAAGAACAAAATGTGTAGAAAACAGAAAAGTATAAAAAAAACAGATAACAATTAACAGCTTGAAAAAATGAAAATGGGGAAAAAGTCAAAGACCAAGAGGAAATACAAACAATTACTGAAAACTACTACCGAAAACTATACGAACAAAAGAATCAGCCACCAGACAACTATATAGAACAACTAACCAAAAAAATAATCAACGTAAATTCGGAAGATATGCCTGACGTAACGGAAGAGGAAATACTAATAACATTGGAAAGAAATGAAAAATAATAAAGCTCCTGACACAGACGGAGTAATAATGGAACTAATGAACGCATGTCTAGAAGAAGGAAAAATACCCGACAGGTGGAACACCTCTGCTACAATCTTGCTTTCCAAAAAGAGTGACAAGAACGCACTAGATAATTATCGGCCAATATCGCTCCAGTCGCAATTCTATAAACTATTTACAAAAATAATTATTAACAGATTAGAGAATAAATTGGAGAAAAAGTCACAGAATACAACTTACCATTATACCTAGTATTTATAGACTCCCAGAAGGCCTTTGATAGTATAAAAACTTAAGCAGTCAAAAGAGTATTTAAAAACAGCAGGATTGACTATAGGTATACCCAACTCATAAAGGCAATTTACAACAAAGCGCAAATGGTTGTAGAAACCCATGACAGAACAAATCAATACCCATAAAAAGAGGAGTCAGACAGGAAGACTCAATGAGTCCTAAACTGTTTAATGCTGCGTTAGAAGAAATGTTCAAGTAACTGAAATCGAAAAATAAAGGCACCAATATAAACGGACAAAGACTCAATAATCTAAAAAACGCCGATGATGTAGTCATAATATCTGACAACTTTGGAGATATACAAGAGATGCTTAATGAACTCAAACACAAATCCGAGAAAGTGAGACTACAACTGAATGAAAGTAAAGCAAAAGCCATGACAAATGAAAAAGATTTGCAAAATATAACAATATGTGGAAGAATATACATATTTTGGACAAACAATAATATGCGGAAAACCTAATCAAACTGCTGAAACAGAACGAAGAATTAGACTACTATGGGCCGCTTTTGGAAGTCAGAAAAATATTAACCAATAAAAGGATGCCTCTGAAATTATGTAAGATTGTATTTGATCAGTGCATTTTACCATTTTACATAAGCATTCCAGACATGGACACTAGCCAAAAATATATTGGAAAAATTAAGTAAAACTCAAAGAGCAATAGAACGCCAAATGCTACACATAAAAGTTAAAGGCAAAATAAGAAATGACCATATAAGACAGAACTAAATGATGTAAAAGAATACGTAGCAAACCAAAAATGGAAACAGGTAGGTCATACAATGCGCCAGCCTGATAGTAGATGGCCAAGAGGACGACCACAGACCCGATGGAAAGATGGTCTAAAAAGAACAACCAGTTTGGCGTTGATAAGAAAAACACAGAACAGAGACCATTGGAGAAGAGAAAGGGATACCCATGTCCGACTATGGATGGAAGAAGGCTAATAATGAAGTACCTTTTGTACGATCAGCGTACTAAAGCAAGGCCTGCACAGAAAGAATAATTTGCCATAGGCATCACGATGACTGATATTAAACGCTCTACTCACCACCCTGCTTGCCACAGCAGCCAAATACTCTAACGTCAGCCCTGTATATAATGGGGTGTATGATTATGTATGTAATAATCGGTGAATTCATCTTGCTAGGTTTCAAGTTTTATTAGTATGTAGTTAACGTCTGTACTTTTCGAACATGTTGGTGCAACATAAACTAAATAATTGTTTTGTTCTTCTAGTATATTTGTATTATATTATTTAACATTTTTTCAGTTTGTCATTAATAGGAATCATTTTTTACTTACAGATGCTGATGCTATTGAATTACCTGACGTGACAAAATCTAATGAGTATAAATATAAAGCAAATATGAAACGGACCCATTTTGAAGCTGAATATGAATGCAAACAAAATGACTCATTTCTAGCTATCGTCAGCGATATGAAATCTGCTCAAGAATTGGCTGTACTTCTTCCTAGAGGTATGTTACACTAAATCTCTAAGCTGTGTTTGTCAGTTTCCAAGCTCATATGACTTGAGTTTCATTTCTCAACTAATCAACTTTTACTTTGGGAAAATATTAGCGAGTATTCCAGTAGACCTTTTTAACCTTTTCAAGTCCAACTCCTGAGATCGTAACTGAAAACTGAAAGCTTTTAACAAATTTCTTTGGGATCAACTTCGTTTTTTTTATACGGTCAGAATCAACAATTGTTTAACTACTTATTTGACGACATCTTCATAGATAATCCTCGATCAAAAAAAAAACAAAGGAATAGTTCCAATCGAGAATGATAGTTCAAGAGTCTCAACGAATGAATCTAGAAGACTTTGAAAAGCAGATTAGAATCAGCCACTTCTTCAGTCAGTTTCAAACAGATCCTTGCAACTAGCAAACTGTTAACTAACTTCGATCTAAAGACGTATTTGTAAGCTAAGCTAGATGGGTATGAATAAGAATGAACGAGCCAATTAGTCAGATTTGTCATTCTGTTTTGTAAAGGTTACGCCCTAGCAGAATAATCAAATGTGATTCCAGTTAGTGCGGCTTAACTTTCTAGAAGATTTCAGTGGCCCAGAATTTTCGGCAAGCTATCTACTAGAACGAACAAGAAATTGCTGACAAATTTTATAGTACCTAAAGAAGAATTGAATGGATTCGTCTGCCTGGCAGGTTTTGCTTAATCACTAAATCAAGAGAAGAGACGATCATAAGTACTTCCAGAGCTGATGAAGAGATTCTGCGTTATGTCTACGTAAAACATGAAAATCTTTGAGTTTAGACTGATGCAAGTTATAATCTCTACTTAAACGTTTTCACTTGGTTTTAAGATTTCGTGTTGACCATTTCATTGTGTTCTTACACAAATAACATCTATGTACGCAACCGCAGATGAATAAAACCACTTCCTCGAGTCTTTGCCTCAGCTGAAGTGTCACGAATCACCTGCCATTGAGGGTTGTAGTTACACTGAGTTGGTAGAAAAAGCCACCCTTGACAGAAAGATCTCTCTTTAGTACCAATGGCCTGCGATAGACCTACTTCTGGGAGCGTCTATGGCCTAAGGTTCAAAGTTAAACCGATAATATCTTTTTGAAACTTCAAATCTTGCTAAACTGTTATGAATATCAAACATTGCGGGGTCTAAGATAATAAGAAGACGATTACTCTAGTCAAGCTGAAATCCTCTTTCATACCAGCATCTGCAGTGAGATGGATTGTGTGAACGGTAGTTTCCTGTACATAGACTGAAATAACACTGCGCTTCTAATTTAAAATTCTCAATCGAAAAGGAATGATCACCTTTTCATTTTAGATAGAAGGCATCCCAGGAATGTTGCTGTGCTCTATTTGGACACAACCAACTAAATAGGACCTGAAAATAATGCAGGAAGTGCAGAAATGCTATAGAAATTTCGATCCACGACTAAATATTTAATGATCCAAATGACATTAAGAATATTGCCTTCATAAGGGTGTCCTTGTAGCTTCGGTGCAGTATATCTGTCCCCATTACTTTTGCTCGTTTATTAACAGCAAAATGTTGCTTTATACTAGCATCTTGATTTAGGTTAACTCTTTTGGAAAGTACATAACATACGAACCATCAATCTTTCTAATGGGCTTTGCTATATGTTTGTAAGCCTGATTCGACTCTACTCAACTTGACTCAACTCACTTGATCATCAAGTAATGAATTGCTGAAAGGAGAAAGTTGAGTGTGACTTCACTTTGACTCAACATCATATTTTTTGTTACCTGTTGGTAAAAATGTGAATACAAGTTGAGAGAGTTGTCTGACTGAATTCATTTGTTCTACGTTTCCAACTTGTTTTTTGAACTTTGTTGAAACAGCAAGTAAGAAAAGCTTAGGGTATATTTTGAATTAAAGCTTTATGGGATTTTTAAGTAGAATAAATCTTTTGAATTAGATTGTTTATCTGTTTTAGATACCCTTGTATGGATAGGCGGTAAACGTATAGGTAACGTTTGGCGATGGACGAGAACTAGACAGATTATACCAGATATTATAGCCGAAGATAGCTATCCACCTTGGGAAAGTTTTGCGTCAACCATAGGTCAACGCATGTGTTTGGCAATGAAATCTGGCTATCGTGAACAGCCATTTTTTGTTGAAAGACCTTGTGGTGATACTTTAGATTACGTCTGTCAAGCTGGTAAGGTTTTATTTGTTCATTAAAGAAAAAGATTATTGATGTGAATACGACATTTTTCTCTTCTTAGAAATTACTTGTTCAAAGTTTTAGTGCGCTTCCAAAAATAATAGAAGAAATTAATTTTATTAATTGTTTTATGCAGTAATATCTTTTTTTGTTTTATGTCCGATAGAAGATAAAGACTTGCCTTCACCGGATATTATAATGGATTATAACGGTATCAAACACTTCTTTTACAATAAAGAGGTATCATGGTTTGAAGCTGTGGATATCTGTCACTCGGGTAACTTGTTCTTGGTTAATGTAGGAAATCTTGGTTTAGCTAAGTTTCTTTTGCAAGGAATGGGAGGTGCATTAAATAATAAAAATTATTATTCTTTTATTTATGTATTTAATTTTGTAATTACACAGATAATCACAGTCAGTGGACATCTGGTAAAGAAACTTTACCAGGAAGTTGGTCTTGGATCACAACAGGATTAAAGGTACCAAGCCAAATAAAACGTGGTTATCCTCCGTGGTTGAATGATACTGTGCCTTTAAATTCCGCACCAGAATGCTTGCTGTTAAAAGATGTGAAGGAGAATCCAGCATTTACTTCAGAGAACTGTACAGAAAAGCACAGTTTTGTTTGTATAGATAGTAAGGTATAGAATATACTAATGTCACTGTTAATAAATACCCGCTTCTTTAGAAATATTCGTAGTCAATGAAACTGAGATAGATGTTGGAAATGTTACAATAAGTATACAAGATATGATTACCAGTATCTCAAAAGCAAAGCAATCCTGTATAGACAACGGTAAAAGCGTCATAGACTTTACAAAAATGAATGAAACGCAGCTTCTAGACATTTTTAAGATGGAAAGTAAGTTTTGCAAAAATGTTGTTTGTCACATTGAACAGGTAATAATCCTTGATTGTTACTGCAGAGGTTAAATCGGTTTGGGTTGATGTAATTTATAACGAAAAAGGAAAATGGGTTCATGCAGATACAGACGAAGAGTTCCGAACAAAGCTAGATTTTCCAGACAGAGATACTCATCCCATAAATGATCCTAAAAGTTGTTTAACTTTACATCTAACACCAGAAGAGAAATTAGTCTTATGGCCATCACTTTGTTCAGATTTTTCCAGGATTGTCTGCATGACTAGTTACTTCATTATCATTATGCTTTTATACTAAAATTATATTAATATCGATTTTGTCTGCAGATGAAACAAAAAAACCAGTACCAACAAAATTCGAAAAAGTCATCAACGATAGTGCTTCACTTATTGCTTTTTTGGACAATACCGCTATCTACGACTCAAATCTTAGGTGTAATGACATAGGAGGCGAAATTGTTAACAGACTAATGTCGAATTCCGCCATAGAGTTCTTTAAAACATTACCACCTGAATATGAAAGATTTTGGCTTGGTAAGAATATTTAAACATTGGGCATTTCTGGGAATTAATGTTGTTGTTAGGTGCGAAGTTTATTAATCAGTCTTGGAGATGGAGTGATGGAACAAATGTAACATTAAAAGGATTGCCACAACCTACAGAAATAAAATACCCGAATGAAACATCAGTATATGAAACCACCTGCTTAATTTACAGCACAGAAATTGATGGTCTGGAATCGGTAGATTGCGCCGAGAAATACAGTACAGTTTGTGAAAAAAGTTTGTATTCTACTCACCTAAAAATATTGCAAAAAATTCTTTTTTCTTTGTTTTTTCTAGTCGTTTTAAAATGCCAACCAAGAACGATACCTCGGAATATCGAATGGACTCCAGCAAAATGTGCGGAAGAAAAATCAAATGCAGGAACAGTTTGTCGCGCTAAATGTTTAGGAATGTTCAATTTAGTTGGACGAGAAAACTATGTTTGCGTTAAAGGAAGATGGTCATACTATAAGGAACCTACATGCCGATGTAAATAAAATCCAATAAAACAGTTTTTATGTGTTTTTCAATAGACAATAAAATTAATTTTCAGCAAATAAACTGCAAGCAAAAGCCTTAATAAAACTTATCAAAAAAGATATACTCTCAGAGTTTGTTAGATCCAGTTTCTTATTTGTGGTAGATAACGGAATGCTTCCGCAAAAAGGAACTGAAAGATTGAATTATGCAAAGTCTCTTCAATTTGCAAAGAATCTAGCAAATACTATACCGTAAGTAGGAAGTTGATTACATTATGGAATATATATTTTAAGTATAAAATAAACTGTAAACGACTTAAGCTTCTTACATAACATTTTACATTGCTTCTGCTTCTGATTGCATACAGTATCTCTTTAGGAAATGAAGATTAATAATGAGATTCTCACTATTAACCTGATTCACTCCATGTCTAAAAGTCTTTCTAAGAACTGCTAGGTTTTTATATTTTGCTTTAGAGCCGAAGGGCTGACCATGGCGGTCAGGGACGGATGGGGTAAGGTGTACCGGCCCGGGAAACTATGAGTAACCGTCCCGTCGGTGTCGTCCCTTGGTTCAAGTGACTCGAGTAATGAAATTTAAAAATACCTCACAGCTCATCTAAAAGTTTTTATTGAATTTAGGTAATTAAGTAGTTAAGCAACTGGGAAAGGAACAAATACATGACAAACTTTAGAGCAGCATATTTTTTTCATTCTGTTTAATTAAAAAAAAAATACTCAGTAAACTGCAAAATACCAAAATAAACAAAGAAACATAAAAATTATAATTACACTTATTTATTTAGATGTAGTAATTACTACCATTGAGTTTCAACAGGTTAATGCTTTTTTAGGAATAAGTCCACTTGTCTCTGACAAACTGTTGATAACCTCTTGGTAATCAATATCTTTTAAAATGCCCTTCTCTATATTCACAATCAATTCTAATGCCAACAACGCAACCTGTTCTTTATATACTTTAAAATGAAGAAAGATGTTTTACAAGTAACTTGGGATACAGGAAGGATCAAGAGGTATTGATAAGCAGTGGCCAACGCAGAATATGCTCCTTGAAACAGATTATATTTTAAAATCGTCACATAACAATATATATAGCACAGTTTTGGCAACTTCTACAAAGCCTTGGCTTTTTTTGGTCTTTGGTCATATAATCGGTTTCTATGTCATAGTCGTCAAAATCTAAATCAAAATTGATATTATAATCAATTTTGTACGAATCTTCTGTGTTTAGTTTTATCTGTTTAGTGTTATCTCCTCCCAGTTTTCAGCGAAGTTTCAAAGTTCCTCTTTCAGAGTCGCAGACGTCGTATTGGTATTATATTTAAACAATTGTCCCAATAGGAAATCCATACAGTTTTCAAGGAGTCCGTTGTTGTTAATTTCTTTAAAATATTTTGGGTTGAGTACAGAAAGGTCCCTGCACAAATCCATATTTTTAGAAAATTATCTGCTCATGGATTCTACTGCGACGTCCATTACGACATTATATGTTGCTATTCTGAACTTTTCTTGTTCCGATTTTGGTTGCGTATCTTTAGACCTTCCATAAAAAAATTTTACTAACCTACGACGACCTTCAGGAAAATCTTTTTCAATTTCTATATCAATGTGTCTTGCAAATTTAGTTCACCATTAGCCCACAGTATAAATTTTTTTGTTGCATCTTCAATGCAAGTCATATTACGCTCTATTGAGCACAGTTGCTGAGCAGCAGTTTGCACCATGGCATTACATCTAAGCAGATCTCCAGACCTTTAGTCTGCACGTATCTTGATAGGAGACCCGTTATTGTGAATATTTTAAAAAATATTTGAGATGTTATTACGGTTTTGTATTTCAACAACGCCTCCTTGTAATTTCTGGCAGCAACTCGGGTATCAGAACTGATTTCTGTATTATCTTCAATTGTTTGCAGAGTATCAATAACATCTATACGTACAAAGCAGATTCCGGATTATTAAATTCCCCAAAAATCTTGTTCAATGCTGCCTCTTTCTCCCACTAGCGTGTTTCTCCAATGGTTTGTAACCTTTTACGTTTTAGATTTTTCGAAGTTGAAGTGCAAGCTTTCATTCTCTGATGAGAATCTTTGAAAAAAACCGCAACGGAATTTAACAACGTAAAAAGAGACGCTGCTTTGATGTGCGCCTTCATTAGATCAGAAAGTACAGGGTTGAAAATATGGCTATGACATCATATATGAATGTAGTTGGGATTTTCTTTTTTCATTTTTGAAGAAAATCTCTTATAATATTCTTGCATATTGGCTGCATTGTCAGGGGAGTCCGTTTATTGGAACGTTGCAATTTGCATCCCCTGAATAATGTTGTAAAAATTGATTTTGGTTCGATACAAATGCACTGACAAAAGATTTGGCTGAATGTATTTCCCATGTATTTCCCCATAACATAACTTGTATGCACAATTTATTTAAATTTCTTTTAAAGTAAAAGCACATTATTTTAAATATTTTTGTGAATATCGTAAATTAGAATTATGCACCGGCCCTTCGGGCATTTACCCGAATGCCCGGCCGTCTCATCTGTTCCTGATGGTGGTGTATTTGTTCTCATCTGATAAAACCGCGTTTCCTAACCTTTGTGCTTTTTTTGTATTTATAGTTTACAATTTATTGTGGTCGGAATTACTCTGAGTTGATTCCGATAGCATTTCTGACAGGAACTGAAAATCTGATTAATCCAAAAAAACTAATTTGACCGCCTCGAAAGAGCCGATTCAGTCAAAAACCTAAAATGAGCTAAAAATCGTGAACCCCAAAATGCCCGATCTATCCGAACTGTGGGTTTGGATTGTACAATGACCCGATTCAAAGTATAGGTACGAAGTCTACCGTCAAATGCAACCAGCCGAGTTAGTATTTTTAGGAATTATAAGCCAAGACAAAAACAGAGTGTTTGATACTAAAAGAAAGAACCTAGCTCAGTGTTTCAAAAAAAAGTCGTTATTAATAAGGGGGGATTGGAAACAGACATCATGGTCAATCTATTTAAATTCCGACCGCAACTTAGAATTTTTTGATTTTTTGATATAAATGCTTCCTAGGTTGGTTATTGACCTCTTCGGTCCTCTCCTAGAAATAGGCTTGAGTGAACTTAAATAAATTAGAACTGGTTTGTTAATAAAAAATTACTATGAATAAAATTACTGCAGGTTAGGTAGCAACAGGCGTGTTGGCGTTGAACTATATACTTACAAGGCAATAATGATGGATTTACTGGAAAACAGCAACTGCTATTTAATCTATACTATTGATTCAGTGCTAATGCGTAGCCAACTAAGCCGTAATAAGCCTAATTACCACAACGCTTTTGTAGTAGCTGAAAGAGAATTTATAAATAAAACTGTAATGAAAGATGGTGGCGCTTTTATATGTAAGTATGCAATACAGAAACGAAAATGTGCCAATTTTATTTTAAATTCTTATTTATATTTTAGTTTTCTTCGCCACGAGACCAGATACAAGTTCAGTACAAAAAAGAACTGAAATTACCAATCACCTAAAAGAGAATGGCATAACAATCGTTGTTATAATGGTTGGAGAAGAAATTAACAGAAGCCAAATGGAAGAAATGGCTTCTTCTAAATATGATGGTTTGCAGTTATATTCTTTCAAAACCCTGAAAGGACTAGAAGATGCCACCAAAGTTCTCAAATCAGAATCTAAAGTTAGTGGAGGAGTTTGTGGAAGAGAATATATAGGATAAAGTCAATACAATACTTGTACTATATTGTTATTGTTATGATTAGAATTTATTGTTTTATGATTTATTTGTTGATGTTTTAATGTCCTGATTCTTAAACAGTTCGTTATATGTGATTTATGTGCATTAGATTGTATCTTGTTTAATAAAGATCTATATATCAAAACAAGTACTCCATTTCATATCTTTACCTCAATAAGTTATTAGAACAACCCCGAAATGTCCGGTAATTAGCTGCTTATAAGATTTATTTGAATATTTCATTTAATTAAATTACAAATTTCCCACGTAGTATGTAATGTCATTTTACAATGTTCCGTACATATCCGGAGTCTGTTTTAAATCTCGCTTAAGTATTTGTATTTCGTACAAATTTATTATTTTATTTCGCTCTAAAACGTTTATTAAGTTATTTATATTGTTAAACGATATTTTTCTCAAGGTTTGCTAAGTTGTAGACGTCTAAACATTTTTATGGTTTATCAATTCGTAGAAATTTTGGTTATGCTTCAGCATTTTTATGTTCGTAAGAAAGACTGGTTGTAACATTCGAAATATGAAGGTTAAAATCTTTCCATGATTCATAGTCCTGGTCATGTTCAGTTTCATAATACAGTGTATGTTTGACTTTTGGGTTTTCGTAAGACGTTTATGCGTCAGGAAAAATTTTAGCGTTTCCCAGAGAATCGTGGCTTGGCTTTCAGTAAGGCCAAGCCCGCTCCATATGTTTGAATTAGTTGTTAATACAAAATTTACCGTGAGTTCAAAATTTTAAGTTTTGTGGATTATAGTGGTCCTGGAAAAACAATTACGACATTCTCATCGGATTAAGTCATAGAATTCACGTGTAGTGGATAAGAACTTCTAGATATCGTTTTGTTCGCAATTTAGTTGCGGTCCTTAATGGGGATTGTGTCGTTAGCAGCGAATTTCGTAAAACCTTCATTATTGCGGTGCATCTTTGATCACCTGTTCTGTGTGTTAGCCGCAATTCCCGTCTTATTTCCAATTTAGTTACCGTCAGTGTACATGGAAAGAAATTTTGTGTGCTGGTCATGAATGCAGTGATTTTGATGTTTTGTTACTCTATGTAAACCACCCGATTATCGCAATAGACCCTGTGTTGTGATTAAACAAGATCCTTTAAAAACAGTTTGAAGACGTTTTAATTTAATTAATGCTGAAGTACTTCTAAGTGTTTGTGTTATGAACTTGACGGCAAGCGAGCAAGTTTTGATAGCTCAACAAACCATCTGAAACCCCTGGCCAATATCATTCATTATTTTGAGGAATTGCTTCTGGACTCATGCTGGCAAACTCCGAAAGGAGACCAGGAATTAGTATGTCAGAAATTTATTACGTGATTACTTTATTATTTGTGGATAAATTCTATTGATGTTTAACGTATAACTTACAAGTTTTGAAAAAATTTTCTAAAACTTAAATTGAAGGATATAAGAATTAGTTTTTGTAAAACGAACGTTCGAAGGTAGAATTAAGTTCTAATTGTTTGCTTTTTTATGCTAAACTAAAAGCAATTATTTAGTTTGCAGTTGCTTCCGAGTAAAGGAAATCAAATTATAGATACCCACTTAGGAAATTTATAGTCTTGCAAATGAATTTGTTGGTAAAGTCATAAACTTTAGCTTTCTTATAATGCATTTTATTTGTTAATTGAATCGATATTTAATTTTCTCATATTTACTTTGATTCTTTTCCTTCTGGGTGGAATAATAATATTTTAGTCATTTACATACATTTTAGTGTTTCTTTGTTTTTTTCTCAATATTGATCTAATAAATTATAGTAAAGTTTTCCGTTGTATCCTCAGATAGGCTTAAATAAACAAATTATTGTCTACAAGAATAACGTAAATTTAGCTTAAAATACTGACGTACTTGAGTGACTAGCAGGTTTCAGATTGTTATATATTTAATCTTATTTTTGGTAAGTGAGGGAGCATCAAGTCGATCACTGAACAAACTTCAGAAAGTTTGTAGTGATGTATTGCTGAGACTGCAGCCTCACAATCTCTTTAAGGTGCTAGAAATGGCTTAATACCGGCAATACATTTGTTGAGTAAAACCCAAATGAATGATTGATATTGTTTTATTAAGTTCCAAATTTTCTTTGACATACTGACATTAATAACAAATTACAAACTAGGTAACACAGAAAAATAACAAATATGCAATTATAACAAATTATTACAAAGTATCACATTTTAAAAATATAAGCATTCTGTATTTACTATAATACGTTTATAGTACAGCATAGTAAATTTATCTACGTGTTGTGTAAGTAGATACACTTTGTTTGTAGACATGCTGACTGGTACATTCCTGTACAATGAAATGTGACGCACTTCTTTCAATATGTTGCAAATGACCTAGAAAGTTTCTTTATTGAAAATAATTTATGTTGAAATATTAGATTTGATTTAATTTTATAGAAAATTGGAATTATGTTTAAATGAAAAATAATTTGTTTAATCCAAGATTAAACAATCACCCCAGTAAAATTCTATGTAATCAGCATTTATGAAACTAGAACGTTAAATAGTAGATTTTGAGCATTTTGATAAATAAAGTGGCAACTGTGAACAATTCAGGTGAACCTATATACAGGGTGTTATTCCCTGAGGCCCTTGTATACAAGGTGTCTGCCTACAAGAAGTTGCGTGGGTTGGCCTGTGGTTTCCTTCTGACTTTCAGCTTCTGGCGCTATTAAGTTTTACCATCTTTAAGACATATTTAGAGTTTCTGTGAGTGTGAGCTTTTATCTTTTCGTTTAAAGTAAGTTTAGCTTGAACCACTCCCATCTTCGGCTTGGAGCTACGGGACTGAACATCTTCCGTCATCCGTAACGGGTATTAGGCCTCTTTTTCAGGTTTTTCCGTTACAAGTAGTCATTCACCTTGGGCATCGGTAAGAACGTAAGATAAAACAAAAAATAAGAACGTCTATAGAAAATAATAAGATAGCACTTGTATTGTTAGAGTTCGTTAATAAAGAAATTAACAACACAATCTTATTATGGGAAGTTCTAGAACCTTTAGAAGATAAATATAAATATAAAAGCTATATTTACAGACCTATATATGCTTAAAACTCAATTAGCGATATCAGTGAACAAATAATACACCGCTCGATGACTAGACTGCCTTATCTTTGTTTTTAAATCTCATTTGTTGAATCATGTGCAACATAATATTAACCTAATGAAATATCTTAAAGGACAATAACGCAAAAGCAAGTAGTTTTTTAATTATAAATAATAATACCATAATACAGTTAAATTTTATTAAATAAAATTAAAATTGCCAACAACCACTACATTCTTGTAAAACTTCAAAAATATAAAATCTTTTAACATAATGTGTTAACAAAGGTACTTGGTACTTATCGTAAATTGTTTTTAATATAATAACATGCAAATCGTTTTCTATTATTGCGTTTGTTGTATTATTAATTCCAAAGAATGAAGTGAGTTATTTTCTTCAGTCAATTCATATTTTTGACTCAACTTTTGTTTTTGTAGAACCTTCCAAATTGGAAACCATATTGTAAAGATTTGGGTTTGGAGATTACAATTATGTATTTTATTTAAAAAAAATTACTTTGTAATATTAGATTTTATAAAATGTTATAAATACGAGGCTTGCCGGAAAAACTTCTGCAGTCTGGTATTTCCTGTAGTGTCAGCGTTGTACTATTATCAAATTCGAAAAATTTGTCACTATAATTCAGTTGATAGTTCGTACCCAAGCTTTGCAAAGCGCTTTGAAAAAGTAATTTTTACGATTCTCGAAGCTTAACACCCAAGCAACGTATCGAACGGTTTAATCCGGCTTTTGGCGAGGAAGCTCCATCGAATAGAACTGTTTATAATTGGTTTGCTGAGTTTTCAGCATGGACGTTTTTTTCTCAGTGATGAATTTTGTGAAGGTCGTCCATCCACTTCTGTTGTTGCCACTAACGTTGATGCTGTGCGTGAAATGATTGCGCGAGTTTGGCATGTGATATACCTTGAAATAGTGGTCACCTTGGGCATTGACATGAAAGCAATACACACGATTTTACACAATCATTTAAACGTACGAGAACTTTGCAGTCGCTGGATTCTACATAATTTGAGTGAAGCTAAAAAGAAGAATTGTGTGAATTGATGCAAATTCGAGGTGAGTCAAAACCCACAAAAATTGTTCGTTCACGCAGTGTTGCAAGGCAAATGATCGCTTGTTCTTTCCGTATTTCTGGACATGTGGCAATCACAGCTTTAGAAAAACTGTGAACGCTGATTAGTACACAACAATTTGTTCGCCGGAAGTCATCGGTGAAATCAAAAGAAACAATTTAAATCGGCGCATTCTTCGTCACCATGACAATGCAAGTGTCCACACAGCTTCACAAACTATCGAGCTTCTAGCCAGTGGAAAAGTGAAATTGATGTCGCGTTGTCCGTAGTCGCCTGATCAGGCACCAAATGACTTCTTTTTGTTCCCGAAAATCAAAAACAACATGCGTGGTGAGCGTTGAGGCATTTAGGTAACTGGTTTCTGAGGTAAATTCTTCGAAAATTGGTTTGAGCGTATGCAAAAGTGTGTTGATGCTAAGGACGAATATTTTGAAATAGAATAAGCCATTTACTAAATTGTACCTGTGTTTTTCTTAACCATTTACAGCAATTCGTTATAAGTGATGTTGAACTTGTGATTTATGTATATGTATTAGGTTGTATCTTATTTAGTAAAGATCTACTTATCTATCAAAACAAAATAATCAGAAGTACTACTTTTTTATATCTTTATTTCAATAAATTATTTCCAAACTATTCTTCTTGTATCTACATCTAACATGCTTGAAGCTTAATAGAATCCCGAAATATTTGGCAATTTTTGATAGCTTGTAATAACATATAATTTCATATTATTTTTGATTACAAATGCCTTGCGTACTAGTCGGCGGCCTTGGACATGAGTGAGTAATAAGAGCAAAATATCAAATAAAAAATAATAAATAACACTTTCATTCTTGAAATTCATTAATAAAGAAATCAACAAAACAAATCTTACTTGCGGGTGTTTTACAGTCTTTAAATAATAAATTTGTAAATAACTATATTTACATATTTAGAGCACTTTATCTCCAACGCTTGAGACTCGATCAACAGTATTAATGAACAAACACACCTTCCAATATTTTTGTGTTAGTCAAAGATTTTTAAATCTCACGGTCGCAGCAATTCTGTATGATATAACATTAATTAATAAAATATCTCAATTAACAATAATTAATCAAAAAACAAGTAACCTTTATTGTAAATATAAACTAATTTTGGAAAATGATAATACCATAACATTGTTACCTTTAATTAAATAAAACTAAGATTTACAACAACATCTATTATAACACATCGTTCAATAAGTCCCGAGACTAACAACGAAAACAACATTTTTTTTTTCAAAAATCATTTTTGTTCATCAATATAATCTCCTTTTAGAGTGATACAATCTTTCCAACGCCTTTCCAACATTTCTATACTATGCTTATAGAAGGATTTATCCTTTGCTTCAAAATAGGCTTCAGTTTCGGCAATGACCTTCTCATTCGAGCCAAATTGTTTTCCCTGGAGCATTTTTTTGAGATCAGCAAAGAGCCAGTAGTCGCTGGGGGCTAAATCTGGCGAATACGGAGTGTGGGGAAGCAAATCAAAGCCCAACTCGTAGATTTTTGCCATTGTTTTCATGGACTTGTGGCATGGTGCATTGTCTTGCTGAAAAAGGATTTTTTTCTTCTTCATGTGCGGTCGTTTTGCTGCGATCTCCTCCTTCAAACGTACCAACAAGTCAATATAATAATCACTGTTGATCGATTTACCTTTTTCCAGGTAGTCAATGAAAATGACGCCATGTGTATCCCAAAAAACAGACGCCATGACTTTGCCAGCAGATTGCTGCCTTTTTGGACGCTTTCGGCGGCTTTCGCCAGCCACGCGCCACTCAGATGATTGCCGATTCGACTCCGGAGTGAAATGATGTATCCATGTTTCATCCATTGTCACGTATCGACGCAGGAAATCCTTTTTATTGCGAGTAAATAGCGATAAACAGCTCTCTGAATCGTCGATTCGTTGCTGTTTTTGTTCCATTGAAAGCAATCGCGGCACCCACTTGGAAAAAACCTTTTTCATGCTCAATTTTTCATGAAGGATTGTAAATACGCTTCCAGATGATATCTGTGTCATTTCTGCAATCTCACGGACCTTTACTTTGCGATTTTTCATTACGATTTTGAATACTTCACTCACATTTTCCGGTGTAACGGCTTCCAATGGCCTACCCGAACGTTCCGCATCGTTTGTGTCCGTACGACCACGTTTAAACTCAGCATACCAACGACAAATCGTTGATTTGGATGGAGAGGAGTCCGGGTAACGTTTCTCAAGCCATTGCTGGGCTTCTACGGTGTTTTTACCCATTAAAAAACAATGTTTTATCAACACGCGAAACTCGCTTTGTTCCATTTTTCAAACAAATTACAAAGAGACTTTACTCTAACCTCGATAACTCTGCTGTTTGTGGTCCAATCGACGTGAAATTTTTACACGTTTCATGTAAAGGTTCGCACTCTAGGGAAACGTGGCTAGTTTGGTACTACTAGCACCATCTCTGGGTTAGTCTCGGGACTTATTGAACGATGTGTTATTCTTGCGAAACTTCAAAAATATAACATAAAATATAAATAAAACAAAGTAATTTTTTAATTTTGTATATTTTATTTAGAATTTTGATAGTTTAACATAATGTGTTAACAAAGGTACCTGGTACTTAATGTAAATCATTTTTAATATAACAACATACCAATTTTTGTTATTATTTTGTGTATTGTATTATTAATTTCAACGAATTAGGTAAGCTATTTTCTTCAATCCATCCATATTTTTGACGCAACTATGATTTTGTAGAACCTTCCAAATTGGAAACCATATTGTTAAGATGTAGGTTCGGAGATTATGATTTTGTATTTTATATAAGAAATTTTACTTTGTAATGTTATGTTATATAAAGTATAGATAATTTAGAATAATGTTTTAAAATACGTTTTTAAAGTTTTTCACGTCACCTTTAACACATTACATTTTATTCTTTTTACATTTTTAAATATGACTTGTGCATTTTAAAACTATATTTTCTAACATATGTGTGCAAATTATATAAATGTGATTAGATGTAATAAATGAAACATTGCAACTAACTACTCTTTCACTAATTGTTTTATAAATACCTTTATTATTAAGTTATTCATCTAAAAATGTCTTTAATAACATCTCATGTTTATCAGAGTTGGTTCTTGGTACGCAACATTATAGCACTAACAGCAGGTACTATATTGTAACAGTATAGTTCTATTGCAACATCGAGACAAATATGCAGAAGGTTCTTGTATTGTTTTATTTATGTTTTACTTTAAGTAATTCTTATAACATGGGTAAATTGGCATTTTTAAAAAATCTTTCTAACCTTTATTCTAACTTGTAATTGTTTTAGACTATCATCGAACAGAAACAATAGTAGAAAGATTTAGGTTCGGAGATTATGATTTTGTGTTTTATAGTAAAGAGGCCAATTGGATAGAGGCATATACAATATGCAAAGCAACACAATCAAGACTTGCAGTAGTTAACACAATGGAACGCGCTAGGTTTCTTGCAGACGCTTTATCGCAAACAAAAGTTGGTTAGTTTAGTTAATTTCTTATATAATATAGATTATAAATAAAACCTTATTACTAATAAGCGGGATACAATTAATATTCTTTTTAGTCTTTTTTCTTTACTTTTGTCTTAAAATTGAGAGGTTTACTTTGCGAAAAATTTTTGCAAGGCACGCTACTAATCTCACATTGCACAGGACCCCGAAGCAAACACAAGATTGCTGTGTCCTTGGACTTGCCTTGAGCCTCGTTTTGCCTTTACTGATCTGCAATAAAATTACTGTTTTTTCAACAATAACAAAGGAATATTGAGTACAACACTTCGTTATTTATAACCGCAGCTAAAACAATGCAGACAAATAACAACAAATAATGTTAGACTTCACTATTTATCCAGTTTCGATATTTTTCATCTGTTGGCTGTGGCAAAACTTCTTATTGAAGTTTGTACTTTGTATGGTGATCTATTTAAACGCTAAAAAAATATTTTTTTTCTAACAAGCGGTTTTGATATTATTTTAAGTGTATTTTAATTCGCTTTCAAGTCTTCTCAATCTTCTGTTCTGTGATCAATAGATTCAAAGCAAATTCCTCTAGAAATACACATTGTAGTGTATCACATTTAATTAAATAATGATCATTAGCGGGGAATGATTTCTCTTACAAAAATATGTAACAGGCAAAAACGGGAAAAGATGCTCTAAAGGTATCGCCACGGCGGCTCGAAGTCGAAAATGATCAGGGTTTATTTAATACCCTTTTACAAATTTCTTAAAATAAAGTCAAAATATTAAAATAGAAGGTCAAACTAAATTTGGACTAGGATGCTAAAACTAAATGAGGATTTCGAAAAAAGGCGCCAGAGACCGTAAAATAAAATACAGTGTTCCCAATTCGGTCTCTAATTGGGAGAAACCCGGTATATAACCAGTAATCTTAGTACTAAAATAAACAAAGTAGCTGTTTGTTGCGTTATTTTAAATATTTAAACTGATCGTGTTACGAAAAAAAAATTTTACTAACTACAAGGCGATTTAGAGAATTTAGGATCACTTAAAGTCTTTGCTTTGGCACAATTTTTCAAAATACCTATTTTGTAACAAAATTACAAGCACATACGAAAAGACAAATATCAAAAGGACAGTAAACATTTACCAAAATAAAAAAATCATTGTTAAAGAAATATTTAGTCGCGTATTCAAACAATTCTTCAACGCCCTGTATTTTTTTTAAGAAAGCATTTTGGTACTGGCGTATATTTGGCTAATTTCTTTATTTCGGGCTTAAGAAGTTTCACTTTAATTTTTACATCTAATTTTGACCCACCCTGTATAATTGTAATATTACTTTTTATTAGATTGTTTAAAGTTTTCCAAGTCAGATTTGTTTTTGAACTTCAAACGTTTCGCCACGAAATAAGAGATATCAATATCAAAATGCAAATTATGTGGAGATTATTGCAATTATCTTTAATCCCAAATACAAGGTGCCCGACCATTAGAGGCTAAATGCAATCGGTATACAGCATCAAAAGCTAATTCGAGGCTCATCAGGTAGTTGCGCTTGCAATACTCTTCGAATTTCCAACTTCTACAAACTCGATGTTGTCCACCAAACAGTGATTTTCACGTAATTTATCTACACACATCAAAGTCTATGAGCTTTTAATTTGATATAAAAAGTAACGACAAATGAATATCTTGAACTAATCTTGCAAAATTCAACACAAGTATTTACTCGCAACAGTTTATAACAAATGATTATTATCGTAAATAGAGATTGTCGCTCATGTGAAGTTTTTAATATTCCACCCTGTCGACACCCAAAGACACGATCCTACAAGCCGAAAGTTCAAAATTAATCGTCCACACAAAATATCAATTTCGATCTAAACTTAAGTAACAAAACTCAAAACGATTTATACATTTCCGATGCGCGTCTCTTCCACCCTTTCTCCCCGCTGCCGTACCTAGGCTTTGCTTAAGTATATACAAGGGTGGCTTGATAAGTCTTTAGCCTGAGCATGAAGAGGTCAAAATGGTTTTATAGTTACGATGGTTCATTCTTCAGATGGCACTGCTGAAAATGTCAGCCATTTTGAAAGCGTAGTTTTTGTTTGACAATCGTTTGTATCAGTGATTTGTAAAAAATGGAGCCAGTCGAATAGCGTTTAGTTATAAAATTCTTCCATTTGAAGGGTCAGACGGATGTGTTTGATGAAGAGCGGGAAAGCCAAAAACAGCAACCGTTGAGAATATCATAGAAAAAGTTCATAAAAGCGTGTTAGATGATCGTCGAACGAAAATAAAGAGAGATAGCACAGACCGCAGGCGCGTTTTTAAAATATTACATGAATATTTGCACATGAGGATGCTGTCCGCAGAGTCGTAGCTATGGGTAGGCACAGTAGGCACCCGCCTAGGGACGTAAGAGGCAAGGGGCGCCATAAGAGAGCTAGGGAAAAATGAAATTTTTTTCGTGCTAAAACAAACGCAAGTAAATAAGAGAGAATGATAAAAATAATTCGGCAGTTTAAAACTATCTATTCTCTGCAATTTTTGTGAATTTTTAAACAAATGAGTAGTAGCAGTACGAATTGAATTTTTATTAAATTTATGACTGACACAAGCACACTAGGTTTTAATAGTCAACAAATATTTAGAATTCTCGAATTTTAAGAAAAAAAAAATTAAAAAGGGTGTAAAGAGCGAGTTGGAAACGAGATAAAGACTTCCTTGGAGTTTTGGTAACAAAAACAAAACAACAAAGAATAGACAGTTTTCTAAAAAATCTTTCTACAAAATTTTATCAAATGAAGATAGTGTTTACTGGAATTGGATTTTTTACCGTGTAGAACGCGATACAGCTTCTTGTTTTCCTTATTTGTTGTTTGGACTACGCAGTACCCAATTCTCTATGCCGGAAACAGGATTTAGCGACGGGCGTAACATTGGTGCCAGAATAAAATCGCACGAGAATTCGGCTTCCCATAAAAAATGCACCATCGACTTACAGACTTTTCAAGTGAATACGACCAAAATCACTTTGTTACTGAAGAAATCCAAAAAATGATTATTTTCGAAACCAAGAAGAAATATTTTAAAATGCATTTTGGATGCAATTTTGTTTTGCATGAAAAACAATGAGGTATTGCGAGGATACGCCGAAGAATTAAGCACATAAGTTCCGGGAACCTTTTACAAACAATAGAGCTGCTAAGCCATTATGACCCTATCATTAAACATCACATAGACTTGGAAAACAAATCAGCAAAATACTTCTTACCACAAATTCAAAACGAACCTATTGCAATAGTTGGGATTGCTGTCAAAAACCGAAGTGTATTAGAAATAAAACGTGCCAAGTATTTCACTGTGATTCTGGATACAACTCCTGACGTATCTTATACAAAATAACTTTTATTTATTATTAGATATGTAGAAAAGAATAAGGATGCGTGTACGATTGAAGAGCAATTTTTGGGAACTTTTAGAGGAGGAAACTGGTTATGCTTTAGCTAATATCCTCGAAAACAAATTAGCAGATTTGGGTCTTGATATTCAAAACATAAGAGGCCAGGCCTACCCTAATGGCCCCAATATGGCTGGGCCATTTGTCCCATGTTCAGTACGCAATTTAAATTTAGTGGCGTTATATAGTACCTCAAGTTAACTATGACATGATTCCTTTTTTAGAAGAGTTCAAAACCATCTTAATATTTTTGTGCACTCTGCCATCAGATGGTATAAGCTTAAATTAAAAGGATTTAGTGATATGAGGTTGTCTTCGAGAACAGTAGCCCTAAGAGCAGTGATTACTTGATTCAAAGACCTTCTAGCATTTCTGCAAGAAATGACTAATCCAGCCATTTACTCTGAAGACACTGTTAGTGAGGCGAAAACTTTTTAAAAAAGCCTCAGGCATTTCGAATTTGTGATTTTTTTGGTTATTTGGTATTCTGCTTTGGAAAACATTAATAAAGTAAATCTTTTGCGACAAAAGAAAAATGTGACAGTTGATATGTGCAAATATATCAAAGGATTACTGGAAGAAGTCAGGAATTACAGAAACGATTTTTTTGCTAAAACTGAGTGATCTGCTAAGGATATATGCCAGAATTGTGATATTCCTATAGTACTCAAAGAAATGAGCAAAAAGAAAATCAAACGAATGCCTGCCCGAAGAGCTTAGAACTGACTCTAATTTGACACCAGATGTGAAACAATGGCAAATAATACTCCACGTTGTGGATTTCATAACTTCCCAGTTATGCGATCGTTACGAAAAGTTAAATGAACTCTGAGCTGATTTTGAGTTGTTAAATAATGCGTCGTTTTTAAAGATGAGCCTTAGCGGCAAGTGTATTAAAGATTTGTGCATAAAATATCCGAGGGATCCTTAGAGTTTCTGCAAGAAGTTGAAAGTTTCAGATTCCAGGCCCAATTTATTTTTAAATAAAACGTCATACAGTAAAATAGTTTTGTTCACTATTAGTGCACTAGGGTGAGGGGGGCGCAAAAATGACAATTTGTCTGTAGTAAAATTGTGTTTAGTTACAGCCCTGGCTGTCCACGCGATTGGCGTCGCGCTTGTTGACATTGGACCAAAAACGAGTGCGCATGGACATCTCAAAGGAGCTGTTCGATCGATTTAAACGTAATTCAATCGACTTTTTGCGGCGATTTGTAGCTGTTGATGAAACGTGGGTCCATTATTACACACCAGAGATCAAACAGCAGTCTAAACAGTGGACTTCAATAAGCGAGCCTGCTCCAAAGAAGGCAAATGTGATGGCGACTGTTTTTTGGGATTCACATGGTATATTGTTCATAGACTATTTGCGGAAAGGAAAAACAATAGCAAAAATGTATTATGCTTCATTATTGGACAGGTTGAAAAAAAGAAATCCAGTCCAAATGACCTCAAATGCAGAGGAAAACAGCCCCCTTTCATCATGACAATGCGCCAGCTCACACGTCGGTGGTCGCGGTGGCCAAAATTCATGAACTTGGTTTCGAATTGGTCCTCCACGTCCCGTATTCTCTAGATCTGGCCTCGAGCGACTATTTTCTCTTTCCAAACATGAAAGCATGGCTTGGAGGAAAGAAATTCACGAGCAATGGTGAAGTGATACCTGCCGTGAACGCATATTTTACAGACTTTCAGACATCGTATTTTTTCTAGGAGATCAAGAAGTTAAAGCATTGCTAAATGAAGTGTATAGACCTAAAAGGGGACTACGATATGTAGAGCAAAAAATCGATATTGACCAAAAAAAATACTTCTTTCTATGTTAGGCTAAAGACTTATTCAACCACACTCGTATTATGTCAACGGAAGATCTCTTTACATACAAGATGACCTTCTATAGCCCGTTAAGATGGTCATTTGAGTCGAGTTTCCGGCAAGAGGGCAGCGGGAAATAATTTAAGTATGAAAATTTGTATAGGTTTTGTGAATTTGCTAAAAAAGGCATTTGAATCAACTTGCAAGGTTAATTCTGAGAAAATTTTTTAATGAGATTGCATTTCGATGCAAGGAAATATTCTTCAATAAATTAAAGATTCGTTTTCCATGGGAATAAGAGCCCCCAAAACGTTGCATGGTTTGTACTACACCAAAGGCGTTTTTAATTTTAATGACAATTGTATTTAATATTTTTTATTTTTTTGTAGCTCTTAATAAAGACTTAAAATGTAGTCAAAAGATTGAGTACATGCAAAATACTTAGTTGATTTTTGATTTATCGAAACCCTCATAAACTTTTAAACTAAGATAGTTAGAATCGATCGAAGAAAGATTACCTAAAAATATCAGGAAATACTTTTTAATTTGCCACTTTTATTTTTCATAATAAGTATTCGAAGATGTCTGGATTGGTGGTCGTTTCCAAGGTGATAGATGGCGATGGGCCGAATCAGGAAAACGATTTTCAAAGCTAACAAAGAATTTTCCACCTTGGTTGAATTACCCAACGCAAAGAGGAAAGAATTGCTTGTCACTTGATAGAAAAAATCATCGAGAACCGATTTTTGTTGAAAAGAAATGCAACATTTTTAGGGCTTTTATTTGCGAAGAGAGTATGAATCCTCCTTCTCTTTCTTAGCTTGATTTCTACTAACATATTGTTGTATTAGGTATAAGTCATCATTTAGATGAAGTACCTGAAGCTGGAAATGAAGTTAGAATTAATAACAGTGAATATTTTTTGTATCATGCAAGGGTAACGTGGGAAGAAGCTTTGGCATTCTGTAAGCAAACAGAATCTCGTTTAGCTGTTATACCTGATCTTGGTACTGCTGCAGCATTAGTGGCCCTTATGAAAAGAACCAGGCCTTGTAAGATATTTCTATTTTTTGTTGTATTTGACTTATTTTCGAAATAACTATTGCAGTCATTAGAGGTCATACACGAACAAAATCTACAAAGATAAATAAATAAACATTACAGTTTTGGTTTATATCACATTAGAACTCGTACTCGTTTTTTTGCTCGCAAATACATATTAAATGTTAGTAACTTACAGCGTTTGAAAATACGTGGATCGGTGCAAGAAAATACTATATGGATTGGTTATGGATTTCTACAGAAATGTCGTTACCTAACGAGACAGGAAGCAATGGTTATCCACCCTGGAAATCCGATCGTCCCTCCGATACTTCAAAAAGTTGTGTTTTACTAGATCATCACACTTGTAATTCACCATTACACATTCAGAACCTTCGCGAACATAAGTGTATGGAACCGTTGTTTATCGAAGAGGCATGTAACGTCAAAAAAGATTTTATTTGTGAAATTGGTAATTAGATATTATTGTGTGATTTTTATATTAGAGGACAACTAAGATAATAAACATGTTATAGTTCAAGAAGATAATGATGATCAAACGAAACAATATCAAATAACAGTTGATCAAGTCAGTTACATATTCTTTAACGAACGGAAATCTTGGGTGGATGCTTTAGATAGTTGTGAAAGATTATCAATGACACTTGCTGTACCAGAAACGGATAGGCAATGGGAAATGATTATTAGTTACATGGGAGATATGCAAAGTAAGAAACTAATTTATTTTGTGTATCCATTTTAGTGATCTGTTTTATAAACACACAGCTGAGTTTGATCATGTATGGCTTGGTGGTAGATGGATTCCAAACGAATGGGTATGGTTAGATAACCGTTCTATACCGGTATCGAGTAAAAACAAGTATCCGCCATGGTGTAATACTTTTGATGTTCATGAGGAAGAAGAAGATTGTTTAAATTTAGATAGGGATTCACATAATAGAGCTGAAATATATGGTTATAATTGCTTAATGAAACAAGAATATGTATGTCAGTTTGACAGTAAGTATAAGAGAATATTGTTGCCTGTGTTGGTTTCACTCAGCAGCACAGTTCCTTCCAACTACAATAATTTTTCTAAATTTAGAAGGTCTTTAGTAGATGTCTGGAAAATATCAAGTCACTTGCATGCATAGACAATTTACGGTACATTTTTGTTTTACAGTTGCCGATGCCATTGAATCTTCAGATCGATCAGTATCCAACCAATATATTTATACACCAACGGGTGTAACTCACAATGAGGCTGAAAGACTCTGCAGAAAAAATGATTCATTTCTTGCTATCGTCAATGACATAAGACTTGCTCAGAAATTAGCAATGATTATACCAAGAGGTAAATAGTAACTTGTCTACGATTAGTTTATAATCAGGCTAACGGGAAGACTCTATACAAATAGAATACATATTTGCTAGATAATTCGTTTCTTTGCAAAATCCTCACGGCAAACTCCAGTTTTTCTATAATAAAAGGATTTATACTTACAAGGCCTTGCAATTTAACCATGTATTACGTGTTTTATTCTCTTTGACAAAGTTGATTGAATTTGGATAAATCAGTTTTAGCGCGTTTATGTTTGTACTATGGCTTTATAAAATCAACATTATTGTTTTGCTAATAATTAATACGATATATTATAAATTTACATTCCAGATACTCTTGCATGGATAGGTGGTAAGCGTATAGCCAACATTTGGCGATGGATAAGAACGGCAGAAGTTATACCAGACGTTACAAACGAAGACAATTACCCCCCTTGGGAAAGTGTTACATCGGTTATGGGGAAACAAATGTGTCTAGCCATGAAGTCTGGATACCGTGAACAACCGCTTTTTGTTGAAAAACCGTGTAAAGAAAGATTACATTATGTATGTCAGCCAGGTAAATTCCTAGTATTTCTACCATTTAGAATTTGTATAATTTGACATATTTCTTAATTTGTTAGAGGCTCAAGAATTACCACCTCCAGATGTAGTAATAAATTATAGTGGCATACAGCATTATTTCTATAAAAATGGTGTACCTTGGCGAGAAGCAAAAAAAATATGTAGCTTGGGAAAATTGTTCTTAGCTACTGTGGGAAATCTGGGTTTAGCTAATTTTCTTTTAGAAGGCATGGGAGGTCGGTTTAATATTCTGATTTGTTGTTAGTTATATTTAACATTTTTTGTGCAAATTAGATGCTAATTCTCAGTGGACATCTGGTCGAGAATCTTTACCAGGAAATTGGATTTGGACTACAAGCTCGTTAAGGCTACCAAATGAAATAAAACGTGGTTACCCACCATGGATTAATAATATTATTCCAACAAACATACCATCTAAATGTCTATTATTAGACAGTTATAAAAACAAACCTGTGTTTAAATCTGAAAATTGTTTACATAATCACAGTTATGTTTGTGTGGATAGTAAGAAAGATTCTAAAGGTATTAATATAATTGCTATTATATTTTACATTTACAGAAATCTTTATATCTAACGACACTCAAATATCTGTTGGAAATCTCACAATCAACGTTGAAGATATGATTACTAATATTGCAAAAGCTAAGAAGGCCTGCATAGACAGTGGAAGGGTAGTTTTTGATTTTTCAAAAGTGACTTATACGCAGCTTCTAAAAATTCTTGAAATGGAAAGTAAGTTCTTGAAATTCACTTGGCTTACCTTATCTATTACACCTTGTGGTTATTTATAGTTTTTAACTCGTTATGTATTTCTAGAAGTCAAATCAATTTGGCTAGATGTGGTTTATAGTTCTGAAGGAAAATGGGTGTATACTGATACAATGAAAGAATTTAAAACGAATATAAGCTTTCCAGAGAAAGATACCCATTCCATAAATGACCCTAAAAATTGTCTAACTTTACGGTTAACAACGGAAAACAAACTAATACTGGTACCATCATTGTGTTCAGATTTCTCAAGAATTGTCTGCATGTCAAGTAAGTAATTATTACCTACTACTTTTAATCTTAATCACAGATGTTTTTACTATAAATTTAGAGGAATAGGTGAATCAAACTTTCTATGCAACGAAGTACAACACCACCTCGTTGTCAAATTTCTTATTTTGTGCGAAAGAAGAGTTTCTCAAATGCAACTACTTTCATAGCATCTTTGCAAGTTCATTTTTTAATTTGTTCCACTGGGCTGGTGGTAAAGTCACAACAATGCAGTAGCTGGTGTTAGTAATAGTAAGACTACACACTACCATTTTGATTTTTATTTTTTTCCTGCCAGAAAAAAGGTAGAAAACCAAGTTATCCCAAAAACCAAAAGATCCAAAGTTATTATTATCATGCAGTTTTTATGATCTGCCTCAAGGAGGTTTAAGATGCGACAGTCAGACAAAAACGGCATTTGTAAAAGCGAGATAAGCAAGATTCCAATTTAAAGGTTCAGTCGTTAATATTCCGACATGATCAGAAGGAAGATTCCATCATCTTTGATATAGATACTAGAGGTGGACAATGGACTAATCACGCGGCTTTGTGGGATAACGTCACAAACCCGAATGAAAGATCTTGTCACAGGAGCTCTTACGGCTTATCCTATTTTGCATCCCGAACAACACTACTTTCATCAATCACAAAGAATCGTTGTTTGTCGACAACATTCTCGTTATGGATAATCTCACTTCTTACTTCTCCAACCCAACAATTTGCCAATAATCACGAACTCCACCCTATTTCAACTTTTTTCACCTATTCATTGCATCACAACTGACACAAACTGGGAACACGCTGACTGAAATGTGCTTCAGACTCATATCACAAACCACTTCCCAATCGATTGGCCTTGGCCAAATCTCCCTAAAACCGGAATCGCAATCGACAACTTTACCACCAACATACGAAGCGCAGTCGACATCGCAATCTCGCTTGCATCTATCAACTTTGATCGTCACCCTTATCCAGAAACATAGTTTAATTTATCAAGGAAAAATGCAGTCTCTATAAAGAATTTGTTAGAACTCACGATCTTCTAACTAATTGTAAGTGAAACCTCAACGCACTTGTCCGGTTGCAAATCAGAAGACACCGGAAAATGCGTTGGTCGGAACTCTGTTCTAACCTAGATCATAGACCAAGAAGCCTAAGTTCCAAGCCATGACAGATTGTAGGAAAAAAGCAATCCCACTTTTTTCCCAACGATCAGGTAGTGATGAAACCCGAGGAGAAAGTACAAGTATTTGCTAATTCTCCAGAAGAAATCCACCAGATTCTAGACAATTCCCGCTTTGATCAAAACCATCTTTAAATCGTAAACAACGAACACTGACGAAAGCCTCTCAAACCTACATTTCAAATTATTCTTTGTCTCATCCGGGTGAAAAAGACGGCAACAGCCATTGCCTTCGGCAAGAATTCCGCTTAAGGTGAGGACTCTGCGACCACTTTCCATCCTCCCAGGAAGCAGCTTGTGCGGTCATGCTTCTCAAGTCCCGCAAAAATCATGACGACCTCTTCCTACCATACCATCGCATTACACAACGTCTTGGGCAAGGTATTTAAAAGAATCCTGACCGGCAGACTGAGAGAATGCATAACACGCATTTTATCCTCCTCTTGTTTTACTACGGTTACAGTCTCCTGGACCTAAAGTGCATATTCAAGGCAAGGTACGGCACGAGAGGCTGCCCTCCACGGCTGGAATCCCGTCCTAGTTTGTGCGAATAAATCGTAACTATCTCTTATCCTTTTATTCTATCTTTATTTCGGTTCATACTTCATTGTCACGCTACTCTACGTTCTCAAGATAGATCCGTCACCCTGGCATAATCTGCGGACGGCACCACGCTCTGGTTAACATCTCTCTCTTCTGCTGTTCCTTTTAGGATTCTGTTGATTGTGAATATGGCTCCAGTAGTGGAGACCCAAGTGATTCTTTTCAAGCACCCAAATAACTCCACCAAACCTCTCCTAAAACTCCATCCGCCTTGAATTGTGGATCAACCGTCTCCAGCTGTCCCTCACCGCAATCCACCTGGGTATCACATTTCCAAAAACCCTCTCTTAGACCCAAGAAATCAAGCAATGCAACATTGTCTAGCAGCAAAACTCCTTTCTGTCCGTTTTGCTCGTAGGCATCCCAGGATGCAACAAGCGCATCCTTATCCATATAGTAAAACCTTAATCCGCCTCATCATGGACTGTCGTTTCGTCTACTTCGGGGTTGCCTTGCTGCCCTGTCGTGGGTGAGAGGTTACTTCGATTAGATCGGTTTGCAAGTTAACCGGAATATCTTCGATAGACGCCAGATTTGATTGTTTTTGTGGTAGCTTCGTGAAGAGAGCAGTCAAGTAGAACCGTCTTTCTCAATCCCGAAGAACATTCCTTGAACTCCTACCAAGGAGAACCAAGAAACAATTCAAATACCCTCCTGTCCCCCCTTTCATTGTCGTCGTCCAAGTCCCGGATCTGTCCAATGATCTCCAGGACATCTTAGAGAACACTCCCTTGGACACAAGATAACTCACACCCTTGCTTCCCTCAGCTCCGCCTCTGGCAAGAGTATCAATTGTATACATTCATAAAATGACAGACTCTTTATAGCAACATTTTATATAGAAAATGTCATCCCAACAACTCGCAATGTTTTTGAGATACTTACAAATAACAAGACATGACAAATGAACACCTTGTATCTGAACGATGGTAAACTACAAAATAAAGCTTCATGCGAGAAACAAGACCTGCTGTTAAAAATCACTTAATTTACAAAATACTCTCACGGTTTTCAAAATTTCATGCGTGCCATTCTACAAATGAATTAATTAGAAAATTAAGTTGTTTATAATAATTTGGCCTGGTACTATAGTAAAATATAACAAATGATTAACTTATCCAGGACTTAATTGGTGTTCTTTACAATGATTTAAAATAACTTTTACATATTCACGGCTAGATGGAAAGCGCAAAACTACTGTTTCTATAGAACAGGAAGGGAGGAGGGGTGATTTGGTTTTTTCCAAATTAGTCGTAGATTAAAAAAATAACATGATTTCTTAATGCAAAAGGTGATTATTTGAATAAACTTAAAAGACGATGATAAGTATTAGTTTAAGGTTATCCTCGTACCCACATTCACGATGCTTTGCGGTATATTGTTTTTCCCGCGGGGAAAAAGCATCTAAATTTCTCTCTACACACATTTCATACATTTTTCTGTTTGACATATTTTCTTACTTTACTTTGAAAACCTCGAACCATGGTATAGAATACGACGTTGAAAAAAGAACAAATTTTACCATTGAACCATGTGTTTAGAATTAGGTTCTTACAATATTTGTATTAATCAAGACATAGAAATAATTCTAGATAATTTTTAGAACAAACAAACACGTCAGCTCCCCCGAGAGTGGAGAAAGTAATAAACGATAGTGTCACAATTATTGCCGTATTAGAAAATAGTGCTTTTGATGACTCAAACCTTTTGTGTATTAACGTAGGTGGTGAAATTGTTGCCAGGTTGTTGTCACAAAGAGCTATTGATTTCTTTAACACGTTACATTCGAGTTACGAAGTGTTCTGGTTAGGTAAATAAATACCTAATTGTAATAATTTACATAAATGTAGTTAACAGTTAACATTGCTCGTTAGGTGCAAGATTTGTTAATAGTACGTGGCGGTGGAACGATAACGTACCTGTGGCATTAAACGCATCATTTCGGTCTTTACCAATTGTGAAATCTAATGCCTCTTCTATATACGAGTCTTCCTGTTTAGTTTATATCAGGGAGACGAATACTGTGGAAGTAGCTAATTGTTCTAAAAAGTATAGCACAGTCTGTGAAAAAGGTATGTATTATCTGACTAATAACAGTTTTTTACTAATAACTATTTATTTGTTTAGTAATTTTGAAATGTGAACCAAGGCAACAAGAGAGCTACCTTGAATGGTCTCCAAAAAGATGCACCAAAGAAAGATTAGATGTCGGTACTGTATGTCGCGTCAAATGTCCCATAACATATAATCTTGTGGGGCCAGAACTTTACGTCTGTGTTAAGGGAAAATGGTCAAATGATTTTAAACCTTCGTGTCGAAGTATACTATGAATGAAATTATGACTTGTTGTGGTAAATAATGGTGTTCTGTTTTAGCACACAGAGAGCAAGGACTTATTCTAGATAATTTATTTAAAGTCAGAATAGCAAAAGAAACTATTCGCTCTAGTTTTCTATTTGTTATAGATATTGGAAAGGTTCATAAAAAAGGTTTTGAAAAAATAAACTATGAAAAATCCCTTCACTTTTCCAAACATGTGGCAAATACAATGTTGTAAGTTATTCATTTTTGGATTTCCAGTTTTTGTATACAGTTCTGTAAATGTACGATAGTTAATTCTTATTTACAATATTTTTTAGGTTAGGTGAAAGTAGACGAGTTGGTATTGAATTTTATTCCCGAACAGCAAAAATAGTAGATTCTATGGAAAGTCAGAATTGTTACTTAATAAAAACCATCGGCAAATTAATTTCGCATACTAACACCTCTCAATTCAGTAGCCTTCGACCTAATTATTATAACGCTTTTCAGGTTGCCGAAACATTTTTTGACAAGAATATTAAAAAGGGTTCAGGATTCATCTGTAAGTATTGCCTTTCCTCCCACATTGTTATACTGCTTGAAGCTTTTTTCTCTAAATAGCTATAAGTGTCTTTGAGCTAAAACGCCCCATTCCAATGGAACAAACAAGATGTTATTTACAATTTTTAATAAATGTCGGAAACATCTTGGGAGGATAGGTACTAATCCGCTTGTGCTCATGCATTAATAAAATTGTGTTTCATACCACAAAATTGGTAAAAGAATTTGCATCTAAAAATGATTTTCTTTTCTGAAACCATTATTTTCCATAATTAAATAAAATGCAATTAATTTTTTAAATCACAATTGTCAAAATTCATATTAGCTTAAGTATTCTACCTTTTAGGCTTTATAGCAGTATTGTATTGTATTATCCTGCAAACCCAGCGTTCTCCATTCCTCCCCGAGGGGACTCCCTGCAGATGTTTCGTTGGAAAGTTCAAAAAAGACCCTCTACCGAGTTTGCTCAGGGGAACTTTCGCTCCGTGATGGTGCCGCTACGCCATCGTCACTGACTACGGTTTATGATCCTGCTTTAACATAGAAACCCAAGATATAATTTAGCAGTACAACACTGTCTATAAGTATGCTTATAATTTGTTGCCGAAACACAAAAGACACATTTATTTAGAATAAAATGTCAAATATCGGGGCACAATAGGAGAAAAGCCTAGAGAAAAAGATTTTTGTATTAAAATTCTTAAATCTACCTCGAAGTAGATTTATTGTTGCTAATTCAAAGTGTCTTAATTCTTAACTTTTCAACACCAATTTATTTGAAATTACTTCTTTTTTTAGTTTTCTTTGCTATGAGACCAGATACAGGGCCTATTCAAAATCGAACGGAGATCATTAGAAGGCTAAAAGCAAAAGGCATTGTAGTAGTTATAATTACCGTTGGAGAAGAGATTAACAGAAGTCAATTAGAAGAAATGGCTTCGTCTCAATATGAAGGCTTGCAATTATATTCTTTTAAAACTATAAAAGGCTTAGAAGCTGCCGCCAACGTTCTTAAGTCGAAAGCTAAATTTAAAACCACTGACTGTACAAAAGATGATAATCTCCGTGACACTTGATTGATTTGCTTTCATATTTTTAGGAATTAATTAAATGCTAAATATAATTTAGCAAAGTCAATCAAGTGTTAGTCCGGAGTTACTCTAATATAGTGTAATAGTAAAAGTTGTGTATAAATAAATATTTATCTGTAAATGCATACATTTATGTAATATGAAAAGTAAGTATCATTATTAAATAATACTGTTTGAAGTGCTATTGTTTTCTTTTACTCAGAAAACATTAGTAACAGAAATATCAAATACAACAGAAATATTTTTAAGTTACGTATTTGCACAGTTAAAACATAGGTGTGATGGTTGTCAAGTCAAGAATCCGGAACTTCTAGAACTCTAATTAGAAAATTTTATGCTCCAAAACATTTAACAAAAAGGTAAAGATGATAGGGTGTGTAATAAAAGTTCCTATTAACATCTGCCCAATACCTAGCGGTTTTCGAGATACACAGTGTTAAAGTTCTTTAGAAATTGTTTTTATTTAAAATTCTTATTTAAAGAATGTATTAAAATTATAGAAATAAAGTACGTTAGTTCATTACAAGAATTGGGCAAAATAGCTACTGCAGGTCATAATGTAGGCTTTAGCTCTTATAATTGAACTTTGATAAAAAAAAAGGTCTTTTTATACGATCTATCTGAATACCGCTATGCATAAAGTCGAACAGCAGTTTCGTAATGTGTTGCCTATCTAAAGCATTTCAGGGTGGGAACAGATAAGATGAGTACCCTGTATATACATGAAACTTCGTACAAGTTAGAAGTATAGTCAAAGGGAGGATCCCGAGTAAAAATAGTTGTCAGAGGTACCTTACCAAACGCAGAGCATGTCTTATTCCCGAGAACCAGAAGATATTAAAAGTAAAAAAAAGAGAATCGATAGTACCCGGATCGTTGGATACCTTTCAGTTGTCCACTGCTAAAGACAAAAGTTCCATGTCTGAAAGTCAATCCGTATTTGGGACCCAGAAAGTGCTAGAAGAAAATAATGCACCGATGATCTGAAAACGTTTCTCACTGTCTCTCTATTGATCCAAGCTTTGTATCAATAATTCATCGTTTCCGCAATAGGAAAATGATAAGTATTCATCCAAAAAAGTGATTCGTGCTAACTTTCTGGTTCTTTACGATTTCCAAAGAACCTTGAAAAGCTCTTCGAGTTACTGATATGCTTTACTATTAATTTTTTACAATTGGGACTGACTTCTTTGTGTTTGTTAATAATAATGTTAACATTACTTTAGTTACATAGTGTATTGAATACGGAGAAATTGTTTTTCAAATATATAACCTTTTTCATTAAAGTTGTTGTTCCGCATTAAAGTTTAAAAGGGGACTTTTATATTTTTCTTAAATTTATATTCAAGATGAGTCTTCTTAGAAAAAAATAATTTCTTAAAAGTTTTCTTTTTATTAACTCCCATATAGGTTTCTCTTCAAAGATTAATTCCCTTTTAGATTTCATAGTATTAACGTTAGCATAACCTAAAAATCACCTTGTACATCAAAGCAGACAAACAACAAAATAGTATGTTTAACTGACTGCTCTAGAATGCTGTGAGAGTAGCTTTGTCATTCTTCAATACATCTTGCTAATAAGTGACATATACAGGGTGTTACAAATTCGAGTAGTTGTATGGGGATCTCAAAAACTGTAAGAGATACGAATTTGTTTAAATTATTGCAAAGTTGCGCATTTATGTGCCTAACAACATCAAGTTTAAAAAGTTTAAAAAGTTTAAAAATTTTGTGAATTTTCTTTTTTGTTTGTTTAAATACATTTTAACGCAAACAAAATAATAAAACAAGTTTACATAAACTTAGACTGAGTATGTTTATCAAACCGAGTTTTACAGTTATGTTAATTTGTGTTAGCATATAAATCCTGATTAATATATCCAGGACCGCACTAGCAAAAAATTGAACGATAAAAGAAGCATCATTTTCTTTACTGCAAAACGTAATTTTTTTAAAAAAATAATATGGGATTATACATTTGAAAACCAGTTTTCGATAAAAACATAAAAAAATCCAGGTCCGTATTGAAAAAAATTGACCTGATGATATCTGAAATACGAAACGTCGTATTTAAAAAATGATTACACAATCTTAAAGAACATAAAAAAGTGCTTTAATAATGTGCTATTAGTTTTTAAATAAATTTGAAAACAAAGGCGTAAGAAATTAAAAACGAAAAATTATTATTTCGGTTTTTTCCGGACATCTCCGGCAGTATTCAAAATTTTTAAACTTTTTAAACGGCATGTTGTTAGGCAGATAAATGCGCAACTTTGCAATAATTTAAACAAATTCGTATCGGTTTTTGAGATCCCCATACAACTACTCGAATTTGTAACACCCTGTATACTCACAGCGCACTCTAGAGTGCGAATATGCAAATTTGGCAAATGTCTTTTTTTAAAACCATTAGTTAGAGGGGCGTGTTTCAAAAATCCCTGCCCGAGAAAGATTCTTTCGTTCTCTTAATTTGTATTAACATTCGTTATAAATAATAATCTATATGAGGCGTTGTAATGTACCTAGTTACACGTATACAGTATCTATATACCTTTGATGTATCCCAATCCAGTATCTATATTTTTAACTAGTTACATTTTCTTGTGTATCTGGCAGAAGAATCTAGATATAGAGTGTTCACGATGTTTATGGGTCGAATATGGCTGCGGCAGAATGACAGTTTGAGTATTGTAAACCGGGCTGTTCATCTGTTAACTCGACTTGTAGAATCTTATTGACGCATAATTTACTTTAAGGTCATGCATTTATGACAGTTTGACCTCACGCTGTTGTCTTTTTTTTTGTAACTCTGCAAATATAAAGAAAACTTGATTTCTTTTTAGCAAAACAAAACTAATCGATACTAAACGTTTATGCAAAATTTCTGAAAGTGCATCAGCGCAAAATGCATCCATAGGTACGGTAATTTCCAAAAAAAAGAAAACACTTCTAATCTAACAAAATGAAAGCATGGCCTATTATAACCCATCAACATCGTGAACGGTGTATACACAGCAACTGCAATTTTATTTTGTGATTTATGGAATGGCGTGAAAGAGAGACTTAAAATGAGCGCATTATCTCAAATCTAGACTGCAGATTGTAGTACACAAACAGGTTATTTCAAACACTTTCAGTTGTTTATATTGAGGAGATCTGGTTTTATATCAAGACATTCGTGTGAAACGGCGTTACAACTTGTCATAACAGAATGAAAAAAACAATTAGACATTAACGTTAAAACACAAGTCTAAAACTTGATATTTAAGTATATGTAATCACGGAGTGCCGCAAGGTACTGTGCTTGGGCCTTTGTTATTTCTAGTCTATATGAATAATATTTCTAAAATTAGAAATTTATTGAATAATACTTTATTTTCTGACGACATACTAATAACGACTTCTGGAAGTAATGTACAAAAAATTAGCAAAATTATTATTAATAAATTAAAATTAAATAATGATAAAACTAAATGTATGTATTATTATTGCTATTAAAAGTTTCCTTCAAAATATTAGATATGTAGAATTTAGAAAAATCGAACTTGTAAAAGAATTTAAATATTTGAGCGTTACAGTTGATAACAATCAGGTAAGATTTACTAAACCTGTTGAATACACAATGTAGAAAATCACAAAGAAAATCGGATTTACTTAAGGTAATCTATTCTAGATCAGACAGTGAAGCTCCTAAAGATAGCTATTGATTTTTCTAGATATAAAGTAAGTGAAGTTAGATAACTGTCTCCTTCATTATTGTCCTTTTTGAATAAATAATTTATTACAGGTATTAAATATAAAATTGAATAGTTATCTTTGTAAGTTAAGATAGTATTAATTCACTATATTTGTTTTTATGTCTCAAATCACAATTAAACCGAAGCATTTATGATGATAAAGGACGTTAGTTATAACAGGTAGAATTTATACAGATAAACTAATTTGTCAGGCAATTTGTTTCGTAGAAGAGATATTATTGCTTGCTTTATTTTCGTTGGTATGTTGTAGAGGAATATAGTAATCTAAATTACAGCACATAAGAATTTTTTGTAAACCGTGTTGTGTTTAATTTATTAGGTCAACTGAGATCATTTATGTATTTATCTATTTTTTTATCTTTGCTCTTGTTTTATGTACAGTGTGTTTAATAGTATGGGCGTCCGCTCAATGATTTACAGGGGGGGGGGGGGCTAACCAACAAATTTATAATATAAACCATATATCAGTACGGCAAGCGCCCCTCCTTGCCCATAGGAGCGGACGCCCATGTTTAATAGTCTATGTTTTCTGTTATTGTATTATTTATTATATATTTATTAAATAGACACATCTATAATATATGACATTTTTTATTTGAAACTTATAGTAAGATCTTTAATACATTCCTTAAAGGCTTGCTTTTTTTCTACAGTTTTTCCAAAGGTTATTTTGCTAACTTTGGGCTAGCGCCTATTTGAAGATTTTTCACTTTTAAATTATCTCTATACACATATAGTAACTGTGACCGCTCGGCAGCCTTTTGGATGATGGAAAAATCATCTCTCAGATTAAAAAATATGAAAATATAAAAGTATCCATAAGCTTTTATAGGAATTACGGTATGGTAACTTAATTTAAGTTCTTAAGCTTATTTGATTTACTGAAGATTGATATTCTTATCATAAACTTGAATAGCGGTAGCGACGTAGTCCATATTAAAATCACTTACCAACATTTAACATCATTTTTGTTAATAACTAAAGTCTGTTAAACGTAACTAAAAATTGATTACGCGCGTGAGCAATACAGTGCACTGTGTTCTCTTAAATGATGATATTGATTGTTAAAACAAAAGTGAAGATTGGCATGCTACGCTTTTATGGAACACACTATATGTTTTCCAATCACTTTAGAAATATCGTCAAGGTAATCGTTCAGCACAAATATCCTCATTAACATCTTTTAATGATTCTACTGTAAATACCTCTGTCCACATATAGTTAAAACACATTGTATTTCAGGTTTAATTGTTAATAATAAAAAGATTAACAGGTAACAAAAGTAAGAGGTACAAGCAAAAACCTAGAAAAATCAACCTTCTTAAAAAAAGATAAGTTAAAACAAATAATTATAGAACAAATACAGTCAATGAACCAACCAACATACAAGATTATTATAATATGTGAACTTTATCAATCAACATCATTGTTCTTAAAGTGCCTAGTACGAATATAGCGTATCAGGCAGTGATTAATATGCCTAAACGACATTGCAGCTTTTCTAATTACTTTTATAAATATGGCGATACTTCTTTTGGCGTTTTTAAATTTTATTTTAACTGCTGCCTACGACAGATGTAAGTCAGTTTATCTATATGATACAAGCACCATAATGTAACTTAACTTGCAGCTCCACATAGAATGGAAGTACTAGTGGAAAGATTTAAATTTGGAGATTACTATTTTATATTTTATAGCAAACCAGCAAACTGGGCTGAAGCTAATACGATATGCCAAGCTACACGTTCCAGATTAGCAGTTGTGAATTCACTAGAAAGAGCAAAATTTCTCGCTAGAGCATTGTCTCAAACAAAATCGAGTAAGTATATAGTAATTAAATTACAGTTTAGTGTTTGTGTTATACTTCATTCTTGATCTTCTATATTTACCTGGTCAATATTTGGTATTTTTAAAACTACGTCACTGTTGAAATTTACCTCAAGAGAACAAAATCTATTCTAAATTTTTTTCAAAACAAATTCAAGAAAACACAGCTAATACCACGTGTTTATATCCTAAGCATTCGAAGACGTCTGGATTGGTGGTCGTTTTTCCAGAGATGCATGGCAATGGATTTCTACAGGAAAATTAATTCCAGCCCCTGCTGCTGATGGCTTTCCACCATGGTTATCATACCCCACGATAAGAGGCAAAAATTGTTTATCTCTTGACAGAAGAAATCATTGGGATCCATTATTTGTTGAACTAAGGTGTAACCTATACAGACCATTTATATGTGAAGAAAGTATGTTTTACGTATATCTTACTTTTATCATGTTTTTATTAGATTACTAAATAGGTATAAGTGGATCTTTGGATAAATTTCCTGATATAGCAACTGAAACAATTATCAATAATCGCCATTACTTTTTATATCATGGAAGAGTCACATGGCAGGAAGCATTAGCATTTTGTAAACAGTCTGAAACACAATTGGCTGTTATACCTGACGTAGACACTGCTTGGAAGTTAGCAGAACTGATGAAGAGAACTAGACCACGTAAGAATGTTTAATTTATTTTATGCAAGTTTTGTTTATTTTTGTATCTTAAAGCTTTTGAAAACGTATGGATTGGTGCAAGAAAAGACATGATGGGTTGGATGTGGGTACCCACGCAGCAAATGTTATCCAACGAAACTGGTAAAAATGGTTATCCACCATGGAGATTCGATTCTCCCATGGACAATTCGAAAAGTTGTGTTATATTAGACCATCATCCCTGTCTTAATCCATTCCATATACACACATATCGTCAACATGTCTGTGAAGAAGCAGTTTTTATCGAAGAAAGTTGTGGTTTAAAAAAGGACTTTCTTTGCGAAACTCGTAAAACATTTGTAGAAGTTACTGTAAATCCTGAAATATATATTTCTTAATCCTTAGCTCCTGAGGATATGGGCGCAGAAAATAAATCCTATTTGCTACCAGTCGATCAGGTTACTTATATATTTTACGAAGAAGCTCTCAGTTGGGAAGATGCATTACAGACATGTGAAAAATTTAATATGTCTTTAGCTACACCCGACACTGTAAGACAATGGCAATCTATTATTACTAAGATGGGAGACTTGCAACGTACGTTTATTTATAAACAGCCATCTAATACATTTTTAAAAAATATTTCAAATGTGTTAATAAGCTTTTTACTTAATTGTAGAGCAAAATCTAAAAAAAAATGGTTAACATTATATTACATTTTCATTATCTAGGTGAGCTTTATCATATATGGCTGGGAGGCAGATGGATACCAAATGAATGGGTCTGGTTGAATAATCGGTCAATACCTATGTCAGGAGAAAACGAAACGTATCCTCCTTGGTGTATGTCAATGCCACTTCATGAAGATGACGAGGATTGCCTAAATTTAGACAGAGATGCTCACAATGCTCCTTTGATCTACGGTTTCAACTGTTCTATGAAACAAGCATTTGTTTGCCAGATAGATGGTAAATATAAAATAGCAAATTATTATCTGGAAAAGTTTGCACCTTAAGCAATTGTGCTTTGTAGAACAGATTTTCCTTCTAATTGATTATTGTCTAGTAATAATTAATTTAGAGAAAAACTAACTCCCTACAATAAATTTTGTCTGGCCTTCAAAACTTTGTTTGAGGATTTAACGTAACCTTGCTAGATATGTTCTTGCCAAGAAAGATTTGATGCAGAACATTGTTAATAATATTTCAAATAGTATTTGATATGGTCAAGACTTAAGTTAAAGAACGATAAAACTTGCTCAATGTCGGAAACGGACCAAGTTCGACAAAGATTTTGCCTAACACTGAACTTGCCCAAATATGAGATTTTGTTCAATTTCAAAATTGGTATAATGCTGTCAAATTTAAAATCTCCAATCGTTGTGCCACTTTACGATCCAAAGATCCCACTTTATTGCCCGAACTCTTGTAGGTCCTATACTTTTAAAACCCGGGTATTAATATTGCTCTATAAATTTAGAATATGACGATACAAAAAATCTCATTTATTAGTCAATTGCATATGAAGAATAAAATCACAAAACAATAACAAGAGTGAAGTAAAGCGCTTTCAGATACTCCCTCGTTGACTATGGTAGAACTGAGATGATTTGGACCTACCTGCTACCACCATTCGTTTTAAAGAAAATTTTCTCCTTATCAAAACAAGAAAACTTTCAATCATGTTTTCCTAATTTAAGCTTTCAAAAAAAAGAGAGAATATAGCCTAACTCTAAAGCTAAAACAAGTGAAATTGCAAGTTTCTTGTTTTCTCTTCTAACGTTACGTGTCTCAGCTATCAAGTATATTTTTTTTCTAATAGAGATTTCTGATACTTTGTTTACAATTTTAAAAGACGATAACTCCGTTTTAAAAAATGCTTGTCTAGTCATTACGAATTTACTCTACCAGTTTTTCGGTGTTATTTATTTATTTAATTTTATATAGGTCAAGATTACATTGAACCACCTCCTCAACAATTAGACGGCGAATTTGAGTTTTATAAACATGGATTAAAGCATATCGAAGCAGATTGGGCCTGTAAATATAATCATACCCATCTTGCCACTGTTAATAATAGCGACATTGCTCAGAAGATTGCTTTAATTATACCTAGAAGTTACATAATCCCCTGGATTATTAAAATACCTTTACTAAATAATTATGTTTTAGATGTTCTTGTATGGATAGGTGCAAAACGTATAGAAGGTGTCTGGCGGTGGTTAGAAACAAGAGAAATCATACCAGATGTTACAGGCGTTGGTAACTATCCTCCTTGGGAAAATGCAATTTCATCGCTTGGTAAATCAGTGTGTTTAGCAATGAAAGCTGGCTATCGAGAACAGCCATACTTTGTGGAAAAGCCTTGCAGCGAAAAGTTATATTATATATGTCAGCGCGGTAAGATATAACAATGAACAAGTTTCTTCAAGAAGATTTTAAAGATTTATTTCTCTAGACAAAAGGGAATTTCCCCAACCTGATTTAAGTTTGAAAGTGGATAATATTAGCTATTACTTTTACACACATGGCGTTACTTGGGCTGAAGCTATGTCTACCTGTAACATAGGGAATATGCATTTAATCAATATAGGCAACCTAGATTTGGCTAGATTTCTGTTGGATGGAATGACTGGTATGTTTGGATATTAAAGGGTTTTCCAATAAGAGGTGTTATTTTGAATAGCCCGCTATTTCGGTAGATGTCACTTTTGAAGCTATCATTTTTTGACATTTGACAAGTAGAAACTACGCCATTAATAAATATGGAACGATACACGTTTCAACAACGCATTGAAATTATTAAAATTCACTATAAAAATGGTGAAAATTTGGCAGAGACGGTTCGTAAAACTCGAACATTTTTTGGGTCACCGTGAAGCACCTTGTCGGACCGCAATACAGAAATTGGTGAAAAAATTCGAGCTCTTGGGACAAGTTAGTGATGTGAAGAATAAAACCCGTGCACGTCGCTCAAGAACAGCCGAGAATATTGCTGTTGTAGCCGAAAGTGTTAAAGAAAACCCAGGTTTGTCCATTCCTCGTCGTTCTTTGGAATTAGCCATTCCACAAACGTCATTACACCGTATTTTGCATAAAGATTTGGGTCTTAAGGCTTATAAAGTCCAGTTAACACAAGAACTCAAGCCGGCCGATCATCAACAACGTCGTGTCTTTGCTGATTGGGTCGTTGAAATGCATGAAAATGATCCAGAATTCCATCGAAAAAATCATCTTGAGTGATGAGGCCCATTTCCACCTCGGTGGCTTCGTCAACAAGCAAAATTGTCGGATCTGGGGCTCAGAAAATCCAAGAGTTATTGTTGAAAAGTCTCTCTATCCTCAACGTGTGACTGTTTGGTGCGGTTTATGGTCCGGCGGAGTCATTGGACCTTACTTTTTCGAAAATGAGGCTGGAGCAACAGTTACGGTGACTGGATTGCGCTATCGAGAGATGATTAACGATTTTTAATGGCGGGAATTGGATGGTATTGATCTGGACAACGTTTACTTTCAACAAGACGGCGCTACGTGCCACACAAGCAACGAAACCATTGATCTTTTACGGAAAAAGTTTCCGGACCGTGTTATCTCTCGAAGAGGTGATCACAATTGGCCACCGAGATCTTGTGATTTAACACCTTGCGACTTCTTTCTTTGGGGCCACGTGAAAGAGAAGGTCTACGCCAACAGCCCAGCGTCGATTCAAGACCTCAAAGATGGAATTCGTGAGGCTATCGAGGACATAGGGCAGCCACTTTGCGATTTGGTTATGGAAAATTTCATGAAAAGGATATTGTCCTGTAAGCGTGGTCGTGGTGGTCATTTGCCTGATGTTATTTTCCACTATTAACGGCATACCTTCCTCTTTATAATGAAATAAACATCCGATCATTTATATTAAAAAAATGGCACTTTTCTTTGAATATCAAAATAACACCTCTTATTGGAAAACCCTTTATATAAAAGTCATTATTAAGGAATTGCCTTGGTTGTTTGTTTTAATTCTTTGAGTTGCTACTTTACATTTGAAATGTTGCTGGTCGAAAAGACATTAAGTAATAACATGTAATTTAATGACAGTGAGACGTTTTCCATTCATTCTTCGAGGTTCTATGTCTGATAAAATCATTTTTCATAAGTTTGTTTATTTATCAACACATATTTCAGCTTTATATTTTACTAGACAGTGTTCCTATATGGACTTCTGGAAAACAAGTATCACCTGGCAGTTGGACATGGATTACTAGTGGGACAAAATTACCAGATGAGATAAAACGTAGTTATCCACCGTGGGCTAATAATACTATACCCAACGACCCACATAAGCTTTGCTTACAATTAAATAGAACAGAGGATGATGCTCCTGTATTCGAGGGTGAAGAGTGTTTACAAAATCGTAGCTTTGTTTGTGTGGATAGTAAGAACAAATACATCTAGATTGTTTAAAAGGTTTCTAAACATTCTGTTAATTTCAGACATAGTAACGACCAGTGAAACAGAAATCGAGATGGACAATATAACAGTTAGTTTGCCAGAATTAATAACCAATATAGAAAATGCAAAACGAGCTTGCCTTGCAAATGGGAAAAAAGTTATGGATTTTGCAAAAGTTGATAAACAAAAATTAATTAAACTGTTCAAAACAGAAAGTAAGTGTTACATCAAATAACCTATTTTAGCGGTTCGCTATGTAACTTACAACTTTAATTTGATGTTTGGACAAAAAAATGACTAGTTTTGGAGTCCAGAACAGTACTTGGCCTATGCTTTCTCAATCTTTCTTACTAATTAAATGTAACAAAACGATCTTTTTATTTAATTTTCGGCAGCAGACTCAAAAATATCGAAACATGATTGACTGACTCTGTTATCTAATTATCTGAACTAATTATTATGTTGCTTGTAGGTGTTAAATCATTTTGGGTAGATGTAATTCATAATACAAAAACGTGGGTTTATTCTGAAACCATGAAGGAATTTAAATCAGACATAGATTTTCCAGAAAGAAATATATCATCGTCTGATAAAATTTGCTTGACTTTACAATTAGCAGATGAGCACAATCCAATCTTGGTACCATCTCATTGTTCGGATTTTTCAAGAATGCTGTGTGTATCAGGTACCAACATTATAATAATGCCTTACCGAGTTTAATATTCTTCTTCGTAAATATTTGTAGAAATAAATGAAACAAAAACGGCTATTCCACCTCGAGTAGACCACGTGATTAATGAAACTGTAAAACTTACCGCCTTTGCAAAAGAATCTACATACACAGACGCTGTGTTGGTTTGTAACGATTTGGGAGGAGAAACAGTCAACGAGATATTACTAAATACTAGCATTGAGTTTTTCAAAACGCTACATCCTGCTTATAAAAGTTTTTGGATAGGTAAGTAAATTAACTTGTTCCAAATGTAAAGAGTTAATGTTAATAAAGCTTCCATGGTATATGGTGCACTGTTCATTATCAATCTGATATGAAGAAAGATTAAATCTCCATTAAGACAAAAGCTACTGTATTTGTTTTGTCTTTTACATTAAGGTCTTTCTGATGTTCTATGCACTTCTTATTAGTCTATCGTTGTCTTGATTAGTTTTAATATTCATAGCTGAATACAAAAATCATTACACCTACATACTATAATACTAATCAAATTAATTGAGAGGTACTATGTGTATGCTAACAAGACTAAACAATTCTGTTTCAGGTGCTAGACTGGAAAATCGCACTTGGGTGTGGGCAGATAGAACCTCAATACAGATTCAAGAGTTGCCAGATCCATCATCTCTTAAATTTAAGAACGAAACTTACACAGTTGAGAAATTTTGTTTATTATACAATAGATCATCTGAGAAATTGGAAGCAGATGATTGTTTGGAAAAACACAGTACAGTTTGTGAGAAAGGTTTGTTATGGAAACACGTAAACTAATTTTTGATTGTTACATACTAAACGGTAAAGTATGGAGCTTCAATTGTCAAGTACCATTCTAGTATTGACACTGATGATTTCACTTATGTACTTTTGAAGAAAATCAAAAATTTACAAGACAGAATTTGTAAAAGAATCATAATATGCTAGCAGAACTTACATAAATAAAAAATAAATCTTCTTCTGTATAATTAGAAAAACACTTGTAATTTGTAAAGAGAAATACCTACTAATTCTGTTCTGTTCTGATTCCAGTTGACTTAAAATGTCCACCAAAGCCAATAGATAGTCCTCTCTTGATATGGCCCGAGAAATGTACACAAGGACCGGTAGCTGGTGGCACAGTTTGTCGAGCTAAATGTGCTAGCAATGCAAATCTTATTGGCCCAGAAACTCATGTGTGTTCTAAAGGGAAATGGTCCTTCAACTATGAAGTAAAATGTAGACGTAAGTTTAACAGTCAGAAGTAAATTAAAAGTCGTAACTAAATTTGACGCGGTAACAGTTTTAATAACCCTGAATCATCTGAATACATTTCTTCCAGCTGACAAAAATTTCGGTAAGGACCTGACTGGTGTGCAGAAACAGATTCAGACGGAAGCAACACGGTCCTTCTTTCTGTTTATTATTGATTGTGGTATACCGGCTAAAACATTCAAGACAACTCTTCAGTTTACAAAGAATTTAGCAAACACAGTACCGTAAGTATTATCAAAATATCTTTGATTCTAGGGTGTCTAAGCCGAGATTTGCAGATCTTTAGAAATATGCTGTTTTGAACCCCGACTCTTGCTTTCTTGATTTAAATTTAAAAGATATGAAAACCCCATTTTTCACCAATCTAAAGGGAATTGCAAAATAAGGATCATAAACTTCTGGTTGGAGAAGCGAAGGCTTTCGAGTTTCAGGCATCACTCTCTTTAACCTCCTCAACAAAACGAATTCTTCCGTAAGCTCTTTCAGAGCTTGCACTTGCTCGATCAGGTTCTCCTCTTTGTTAATTCTAGAAGACGAGGCTATCATGTCATTAACAACAAACTTTAAACTTTGCTTTCCCTTTATCATGTTATAGTTAGAGACAGGCAACCTTTAGGCTTTTTTCTTCTTTAACTTACTTAACGAAAGCAATTTTCGTCGTTAATTCTGTAAGAGAAAGCTATCACATTAACCCTCTAAACCAAGGCACCTTCTTTATTATGACTCTTTTTGACCTGGCACGTCGACTCGATCAGGCTGTCTTCTTTGTTAATCTTGTAATAAAAGTTCATTGTGTTGTAGCTTACGCTTCAATTCCGTGCCACCTCTCACCCTCAGGCTTCATCCTCCGTTAACGTCTTCGACAAGACCTTTGTAACTTAGATAGGTTCTCTAATATGGACCCTTACAGAGCTGTCATATCAGTTTTTTCTTTTGCTAAATCTGTAAGAGGAATTTGATAGCCCAAATAATAAAAATTAATTATTTAAAAATTAATTAAAGCCATCTGCAGGTGATACGTTTAATTTTAACATCGGTATAAATTGACTTGTGCTAATTAAATGTTTTTGAAGATCCTTTCCTAAAAAAAAGAACAACTGAAACATTCTTCTAATTGATATAAGAGATAAATTGTGTTTTTCGAATTGTAAACACTTTTTTGAACATGAAAAGCAAAACGTCCAATATGTTGATTGGAATATATTGTAAGATGGGGCTCTCACATACTTAGTAGTTATAAGCGACTTACCTTCAGACTTCACTATCCTTTAATCCCTTCAACGAACTTCTTGATACAAAGATAGGCTCTTTACTATGGCCTCTACGTTGATTTTGCAAGAGGCGCCTATCGTGTCGCAGTTAACATTTTAATTTTGTGTCACCTGCAGCGATGACCGACAGGCTCTTCTCTTCTTTAACCTTTTCATCAAAAGTTTTTGAACCTAGTCGGGTTTTCTATTATGGACTCTTTCAAAGTCATCTCAGTTAGGCTTTCGTATTTATTGATTCTTTAAAAGGAGGCTGTCATACCGTACTTTATGCTTCAATTCAGTTCCCAAATTACTAAAATAAAAAGAGTTCCTTGCTGTCTGCGGTGGCTAGACTTTGAGTTTCTCTTTTCTTTAACTACTTCAAGGTAATAAAACTACACGCTCTTTCAGAGCTAGCAAGCCGCGTCAGCTCGATCATGCTTCCCTCTTTGTAATTTTATAAGAAGCGTCGTAGTCTGCGATTCGGGTCATGAAAAAAGACACGAATCCTGATTGCTTTGCTGATATGTACGTAGCTGTATTTTGCAGATCAGATATTTTTAGCATACTGAGTATTATTTGGAGTGAATATTTAGCATTTTATAAAGCTTCAATCTCTGACAGGACTTCTGCGATCTTTGGTCTAGTTGGCAAATTTTGCCTATCTTATAAAGAAGTTCAATATTCAAAATATTCTTCAACATATAGAAGGAAACTGTCTGTATATACTCGTAACAATAATTTATCACAATTATGTTTTTTGTCTTTTATGTAACTAATGCTGTTCATTTTTTTGCAGATTAGGTTCAAAGCGTCGTGTTTCTATACAACTTTACTCCAGAAAATCAAAAGTTTACAACATGTTAGAAAACAATAACTGCTATTTAATTAAAACAGTAGATGAGATTGATTCACGATATAAACCCAGCAGAACTTCAGCAAATTACTACAATGCTCTCGTAACAGCCGAATCTGAAATCGAAGGAGTTGACGCCAAAAGTAGTTACATATGTATGTATACTTGGTATACTTGTAAGTACAAAGTTTTTAATAATTAATTTAATTGTTACAGTCTTCTTTGCTATGAGACCAGATACAGGATCTATGAATAGAACTGTAATTGTAGATAGACTAAAGAAAAAAGGAGTCATATTTGTACTGATATCAATCGGTGATGACGTCAACAGGAATGTTTTAGAAGAAATGTCTTCAATTAAATACGGAGCGTTGCAATTATATTTGTTCAAAACTATACGCGGAATGAAAGATGCTTCAATGACCCTTAAGAAAAGCAGTCATGTCAGGTCCATACATGATTGTGCTAATGGAGCAGGAGTATTTGGTTAGGGACTAGTTTATTTAAAAAAAAAACCAAGAGTGCTGTCGTCATGCATAGTAATTTTGTCATTTACATAGTATTGGATAATTAATATTCTTTCCATTAACTACCTTAGATTCCATTAAAATGCAGCTACAAAATAAGAACTACAGATGTAATAAAAATCTAATATTGATGAAATCTTGTTTTTTAGTTTAAATTCCTTGAAGATTTTTGTTAATAAGCTAATTGTTTACACTACAATATAGGTATTAATATTACTTAAAACCGTCAGAAACAGTCTGATTAATACCAATGTTATATGGTCCAAGTTCATGACCAACAAATGAATTGATAAAATTCTGCATAAGTCGACTTTAGAATAAATGTTGTAGATTAGAAAAAATGTTGCAAAAATAAAAAAGAATTATAGCCTTTGATATCCCTAGAACATCACAAAAATAGCTTAAGATGAAATTCTTGCTTTTGATTAAAGTGTTCTCGCATCCACTTCTCCCGTATTCAACTGCAGAATCTTCCATTGTTAGTAATGTTATTTTTTATGATAAAAGGCTATTTCAATTTTGTGAAAGTATTTACTCTGAAACAATCAGAGCTGTGGTTCAATGAGAGTGACGTAACATGTAAGACCGATTTTATAAAAAATTAAAAAATTTAAAATTTAATTATATAGATAAATGTAAATATTTAATAAAAAAACCACAAGATCAATATTAAGTAATAAGTAATTCAGAAATGTTAGAAATTTAGGTTAGTTTGTAATTAAATTTGAGTTATAAAATTTTGCATTTTTTATGGAAGACTAAAGGTTTTGCTAAATTGTTAAGATTCTAATGGTGCTGTAAATGAGAATTTGTCAACTAATGATAAGAAAATTATAGATATTGATAATAGAGAAGAATAGCAATAAATCTAAGAGAACAGAATTGTATTTACTTACAGATTTCCCTATCAATAAAGTTAACAAGTGTTAGATGTTTTGGTGAGAAATACGCAAACGAGACTGCATCAACTTGTAAAAATGCATGGTTATCACTGTTATCTTTCGGGTAACAAGAAATATATAAAAGTTTAATGCAATAATAATCTTGATTCGCTTGATTACCTGTATCTTGTAAACTGATTTTTAATCGTGCTGTATAAAGGAAAGGGTTATAAAATGAAAGTATACAGTGTGTTCAGCGAGGAACGGGACAGCACGATATTTTGGGGACGAATGCAGATTTTGAAATTCTGAAAACTTTGTTATAAATGTAAGGTAGAATGTAATAAAAAGTTTTTAAATTAAATTAGTCACCACCAGGTGGCGCTACCTAACTTAATTTTCTTTAATGGAATACCCTACTCTTTATTCGATTTTTGGAATTTGCAACATATTTGTAATAACTTTCATTATAACTGTTACCAACCTATCTGGTTTACTTTTCGAGAAAATAATACTTCTTATAAATTTGACACAAAGATGTAAAATATTGTATTCTGTAGAGATAATGAGCAAATTCTTTTACATTTCTGGAAGGTGTAGCGTAGACTACACTTTTTAAATGTCTAGCGTCTCGGAAATACCTTGTTCAGATGGTCTCTTACTATGTTACTGTTATGAGTAAGGGCACCATCTTGTTGAAAATATATCACCTGTCGCAAATTTAAATTAACATTTTCAAGCATAAGAGGTAGCTGATGTATTAGACCATCTGAATAGGGTATTTCCTAGATGATAGGTAGATACTAATGGTTCTACAAGATGGCCAGCTCGTTCTCCGGATTTAACTCCTTTAAATTACTTTTTTTAGGAAATTAAAAAAGTGTAGGCTACGATACACCTTCCAGAAGTGTAGAAGAAATACAGTCTTTTTTATCTTTGTGTTAAATTAATAAAAAGTATTATTTACCCGAAAAGTAAACCAGATAGGTTGGTAGCAGTTATAAGAAAAGTTATCACAAATATGTTGCAAATTCAAAAAATCAAATAAAAAGTAGGGTATTCCATTTAAAAAAATTAAGTTAGGTAGCGCCACCTGACGGTGATGCATTTAATTTAAAAACTTTCTTTCATAAAATATGTGCCCCTATCTTAGATTTATAACAAAGTTTTTAGAATCTTAAAATCTGCATTCGTTCCCGAGATATCGCTCTGTCTCATTCCTCGCTGAACACACTGTATACCAGTTGTATAGTATGTTTATTGTCAGGTTAATTTCGTATTTGGTTTTCTGGTGTTATTTAAATTATCAATAAATCTAAATAATTACCTGCCAGTTTACAATATTATTTTACATGGAGTTCCTCCCCAAAGTTTCATTAAAAAAAATAAACAAAGTTTAATCTTTTTATAATGATAATGACAACCTTGTAAACGCAGTTAAAATTAAGGTTATGATATTATAATTTTATTTAAATCAATTTAAATAGGGTGTTTTGTTTTCGAACATATTATACTACTAGAAGGGCTACCCATGATAAATCACTGTGTATTTTATGTTTTCATTTTCATTTATTGTAACCTCATTTATTTAAATTGACATACTATTTGTAACCACATGGTCTTATCTAGTTGTTACGATCGCATCCCAGAAATGTTTTAGCAACGCAATTGTTTCGTCGCATTCCAGAAATGTTTTGGCAACTCTTTCAAATCATAATTAGTAGGAAAATTACAACAATTCTAGATATATAATATATAATACCAAAAAACGAAGTTGCAAACAGAAAACAAACACAAACAAAATAAAATGATTTGTAAATCAGTAATTTAATTTCTAGAAATCAGCTGGTTAAATGTCAAAATAATAATTCAAATCTTATTGATCATCTGCACTTCTCGTACGACAGCAAAGGCATTCAAAAGTAAAATGGTTTCTAAAAAATTACATTATAACATTATAACACACTGTTCAAACAAATTAGAGGAACGCTTCCGAAAGATAACGTAATTCCCTTAATTAAAACAATTTAGGGTTTTCACATAAACAACATTAAGAACTAGCAACTTTTAATTAATTAAATACAAATACGGTGTGTCCACATTTCGATGCTCACCGTTGGTATCTCGGTTATTAGAAGACATAGAACAACGGTTAAATGGGGAATGTTATGTAGAATTCAATATTCGCAACAAAACTTTTTTAAATTCTAAGATATTTTGAAAAAAACCAAATTTATCGATTTCAATTTTTTTCAATAACTCCATAACACATAATGTGACCGCTTCTAAAGTTTTACAATGCTCAGACACTTTTTTAAGACAAATTTTTTCGTGTGTCAACAGAAACCCCCGATTGTCATTTGTTTTCAAGTTATTAGAGCTATCTTTCTTTTTTCATAGGCAGCCATATTGGATTATTGGTTAGTTAGGGTGCATTTGAGATGAGATTTGTTGCGAGTATTGAATTCTATCTACATAACATATCTATGTCTTGTAGTAACCGAGATAACAATGGCGAGCATCAAAATCTGGACACACCGTATGGTCAAATTGAATAAATAACCGGAAGAAAAATTAACAATTATCGAAAAATATGCAAAAAGTGAAATGAGATCGAGTAAACTGTAGATGCGCGTAGAGGTCTGGGATGTCTTCCATTTACTCTTAATAGTGTGTGTAACCTGCATGGGTGTTGATAACTTGTTGGCATCTGCGAAACAAGCTCTTTATTAATCTTCGGATGTCTTCCTGAGGAATATTCTCCCATTCTTCATTTAGGGCACCACTGAGTTGTTGCAATGTGACGGATGCATTGAGTCGGTTTCTAATACGTCTATTGAGCATATCCCATAGTGACTCAATAGGATTTAAGTCTGGACTTAAGGCCGGCAAATCTATGGTTCGAATTTCAAGCTCCTGCAAATATTCAATAGCTTGACGTTGAGAGTCTAGTCTTCCTGAAACAACCATAAGGACACTTTTGTGATCTAAACTAATTCCGCCCCAAATCATTAACGAACCACCAACAAATTTTACAGTTTCTTGTATAGTAGTTGAAGAGTAGCGTTCACCTAGACGTCTATAAACACGACTTCGACCATCACAACGCGTAAGACAAAATCCTGACTCGTCTGTGAAAAAAACAGGTCGCCAATGCCGAAATTGCCAATGAACATGATCACGTGCAAAGTTTAAAGGGGCAATTTTGTGGCGTCTTGTTAAAATTGCTTTTCGCACTGGTCTTTTCGGCCTTAAATGGGCTTTTCTTAATCTGTTTTAACAGTCTGGTCAAACACGTCTATGCTATGAGTTGCTCGAAAAGTGTTTTGATGCTCGATAGCAGAGAACGTGCGATTGCGTAATCCGAAAGAACCAAAAATCTATCCTGAATCGGCGTTGTTTTTCTTTTCCTTGTCCACGTCGTCTTTTACATATATAGAGCCATTTCCCGAAATCGATTCCAAACACGTTGGATGACAGAAAAACTCACACGTACAAATCTTGCTACTTATCTAATCCATTGTCAATTAAAAAACAGCACGAGCCACTTCCACTTCACTAAAATGCTTTATTTTAATAATTAAATTTTGACATTTAAAACAAGCTTCTACTGTTTCAAAGCATGCTACGTTTTAAAAACAAAAAATTAACAAATTTGATAACACTTTGTATTTGGTAGCAAATGTTGTCTTGCAACATATGAAATAACTTTCATCGATTATTTTAATGCTATTTTAATGCCTTTAAAATGAGTCTATTATATTGGTACATTTTCTCTTATAAAAAAAATTATAGCGTAATGAAAAAGTGTTCCTCTAGTTTTTTTGAGCAGTGTATCACATACTAAGTGAATTTTGATGTTCTTGATTTAATGTTCGTTTCAGTAATTATTACTTTATCTAATTAATTACTATTTGATATTCTGAGATTATAATTCTAAACAATTATCTTAAACATATCTTAATCTGCTCTGATACGAAATAAATGTAAAGACATGAATTACATATTAAATATTTACCTGTGTAAAACTAAATACCAGCAACTGCTGATTGAATATTATAATACTCAATAACCTAAGACGTCATTTTATAAACACAGCAAAAGTTTAAAACACTATTGTTTTGCCAACCTGCCATTTTCATTAAATATGTGAACATGTATACGTTAACAAGTACAGAAAATAAAAGGTGATTGGATTTGGTTGGAATATGTATCTATTTTACAGCATATTCCTAATACATTTTTCTGTGGTACATGCACACGACAAAGGTAAGTAATTAGGTCTATTACTTCTTATTGCATTAAAGCGTAAAGCGAATGTCATTCTCTAGCAAAATATTTTCGATTTTTCTTTAGAAATCATTTTTATGCAACTAAACGACTTTTTATATATTTTTCAGGTTTTCATGATTTAGATATTCAAGTAGAATCCTATCAGTATGGAGATTACTTTTTTAATTTTTATTACGTCGATGCAAACTGGGACGAAGCTTTTGCTATTTGTAAAGCATCCGCTTCGAGATTAGCTGTTGTGCATAACATGGAAAGAGCTAGATTTCTCTCTCGAGCTTTGTCCCATACCTTGGTTGGTAAGAATTTTGTTAATTTTTGCTTTTAATAATAATTGGGAGTGCCGTTCTTTAATACATCAAATAATTGCTATAGTCAGATGTAGACTGGACAGATTTACAAAACAATAAGATAATCTCTTGACAATTACGCATACTAATGAGCGATCTTTAAATAATATTTTAAAATTGAACAAGAATTCTAAATAAATAATTTTTAACAAATTCTCAACTGTTCCGTAATTAGATTTGCAAACACAGCTTGTTTGCACACAAAATCAAACTTTTATTAACAATTAAATTTTATTACTGTAGGGGTCAATTTCTGAATTTGAATTTGGCGCCCTTATCTTTAAGTTTAAGAGATAAGGGTTGGTAGAAGGATGACGACGGGACTGTTAGCGGTGAATACGTATAGAAACGTTGTTACGGTTATTATGTTTATGTGGAAAAACCATTATGTATTTTTGTGAAATAAAGAATAAAAACTATTTAAATCTATTTTTTGAATTAAACCGGCAAGGCCTACAATATCAGGTGTGGGGTTGTACCAAAAGTTAAGCCAAGAATTGTGCGAGAAGTTGTTTTTATGAAGTCTAACCTAAAAAACGTGAAAATTACTGAACGTTCCGAGTGAACATAAAAAGTGTAAGTCCTGTATATCATTGATCATCATGGCAATGCTTGGCGATTCTTAAGAGACAATATACGAAGTGCTTCGGTAAAATCCATTAAGGCTTTTCACAAGCTTATTTTTAAAAATGATGGCGGTCAACAAAGCAGGCAGAATCGACAGCGGTTGCGAGAATTCTGTGGATTTCAGTTTGCTGTAGATTCGGACCAATTCGTTAAAAAAACTAGATTATGTTAGAGTAAATTTAAGTGCAGCTGATCTTATAGCAATTTGCAACATCATAAATATTGATTACGAAGGACAAGTGAACGAGGTAGCAACACGAATTTGTACAAAACTTGTCAACCTCAGCAAGTGGCAAGACGAGTTGGAGGCAGATGCCAATGGTGATGAAGAAAGAGAAGAGGAAGACGAAAGTGAACAGGAAAGCGAAGGTGGACAAAGTGTGCAAGACATCGAGGAATTGGTGACAAGTAACAATCCTCCGAATGCTCCGAAATTTACAATGACATTCCGCGATGTGGAAGATACAATTCACCCCTTTGATGGTGAAAATAATTATCCCATTGATTTTGAAGAAGTGGCCACGGTGATAAGTTGGAATGAACTAGAGAAGTTAGTGTTTGCAAAAAAGTCTTTACGTGGACTTGCAGTCATCAGTGCAAACTGAAAGAGGTTTGTGTACTTATAAAAAACTCAAAAACTATTTAGTAAGTGAATTTTCACGTAAAATTACGAGTGCTGAAGTGCATAAAATGTTAAGAACAAGAAAGTTAAGAGAAGACGAAACAGTTCAGCAGTATGTGTTAGTCATGAAAGAAATAGCAGCGAGGGGCTCCGTTGAAAGTGAGGCTCTGATTCATTACATTGTGGATGGAATTCCAGACTCCAGCATTAATAAACTTACTTTATATGAAGCGCGAAATTTAAATGAACTAAAAACAAAACTTGAAGTTTATAATAAAGTAAAAATTTAACATAGCGAAAAAGTGCCAGCAACTGTTAAAACAGAGCCAATGAGAAAGTATAGCTCTAAACCAATTAAAGATGGAAAAACTGTTTTTAGATGTTACAACTGTAATTTGGAGGGTCATCGTGCAGCTGATTGTCCAAAACCGAAGAGAGAAAAAGGATCTTGTTTCCATTGTGGCAAGACTGATCACAAAGTTCAAGATTGTGCAGAAAAGAAAAGGCAAGCACACGATAGAACAACAAATTTGATTGATATACCTACAACACAAAATCATGTTATACCTGTCAAGTATGAGTTAAGTGATTCTAATTCTGTAAGTATAGTAACGGTAAATGCTTTAGTGGACTCAGGTAGTCCAATTAGTTTAATTAAAGATAAGTATGTTAATCCTTGTTATTATAGTAGTACTGATGTAAGTAAATATAATTTTATTGGTATTAATAATTCAAGATTAAACATAATTGCTACTTTTAAAACAAAAATTAGTGTAAATAATATTATTGTACCTATTGAATTTTATGTTGTACCTGACCAGACTATGACATATGGTGTCATTTTAGGAAGAGATTTTATTTATGACTCGACAATTATTGTAACTTTTAGTGACACTATTGAAATTAAAGCTGTAAATAGTGTTAACAGAACTGACAGAATTAATTGCCAAGATGTTGATGAAATTCTGCACATTGACTATACATGTGTGCCTGAAACTGTACATTACAATTTAAATATTAATCCTGAAGTAGAATTTAAGACAAGAATGGAAGTAGTTAACATTTATGAAGATCATTATCTTAATTCAGAAAAACCTAAAGAACCTGAATTATCATATGAAGCAAGAATTGTCTTGAAACATGATCAATCATTTTCACATAGGTCAAGACGACTATCATTTTTCGAAAAGGACCAATTGCAAAAAATTTTAGATAAATTACTTGAGAATAAAACAATTAGGCCTAGTAATTCACCATACTGCAGTCCAATAGTTCTAGTTAGGAAGAAACATGATCATGATCTTAGGCTCTGTGTGGATTATCGTTATTTAAATAAAATTACAATTCGTGACCATTATCCGTTACCTTTAATTGATGATCATTTAGATCACTTGAAAGGAAAAAAATACTTTAGCAACCTCGATCTAAGGAATGGTTTTCATCATATAAAACTATCTGAGAGTTCAGTAAAATATACTTCATTTATCACACCAATTGGAAAATTTGAATATCTAAGATTACCTTTTGGTCTTTGTAACGGACCAGCTATATTTCAGAGATATGTAAATGAAATTTTTAAAGATTTGATTCGCAATAACAAAATCTTGTTGTACCTTGATGATCTCCTTATTGCCACTGATACCATTGATGAACATTTGGAAATATTAACTGAAGTATTTGATTTGATGTCTAAAAACATTTTGAGATTACGTATTGACAAATGTAGATTTCTACAAAATGAGATTTGTTATTTAGGATACTTAATTAATTCCAATGGGATTAGACCTAATCCAGAAAATGTAAAAGTTTTAATCGATTATCCCATTCCAACAAACTCTAAAGAAGTACATCGCTTCTTAGGACTAGCAAGCTATTTCAGACGCTTTATACAAAACTTCTCAGTTTTAGCAAAACCTTTATAGGATTTAATAAGAAAAGATGCAATTTTTAAATTTGAAGAAAAAGAAATAAAATCTTTTGAAACGTTAAAAGATAAACTAATTAGTGCACCTGTTTTGGCTATTTATTCTCCCTTGTTAGAAACCGAACTACATTGTGATGCTTGTGCTAAGGGATATGGTGCAATTCTTCTGCAAAAACAAAATAATAATTTATTCCAGCCAGTGTTTTATTTTAGTAAAAGGACAACTGAGACAGAATCTAGATATCACAGTTATGAACTAGAGATGCTTGCAATCGTCAATGCACTTAATAGGTTCCATGTTTATTTACAGGGACTTAAATTTAAAATTGTAACAGACTGCAATTCAATCAAGATGGCCTTGAATAAAAAAGAAATTAATCATCGAATTAATAGATGGGCTCTGACTTTACAAAACTATGATTATGAATTGGAACATAGAAATTGTGAACGTATGAAACATGTTGATGCATTAAGCAGATGCAATTCTATTTTAATTATAGAAGAAAATACCTTCGAAGAAAACCTGTCAATAGCTCAAAACCTAGATGAAGTTATCAAGGAAATTAAATCAAATTTATTAATCAGAGAGGATAAACACTATGAACTAAGAAATGGGTTGATTCATAGAAAAATGAAAAATGATTTACTGTTTTATGTACCAGGTCCTATGGAATATCAAGTAATTAACAATTGTCATGATCAAATGGGACATATTGGGTTTGATAAAACAATGGAATATTTATCTCGTGTATACTGGTTTCCTAAAATGAGAGAAAAAGTAAAGAAATACATACAAAATTGCATTAAATGTATAACATACTCACCTATTAGTGGGAAAGTTGAAGGCTTCCTACACAGTATACCTAAAGGTAACAAACCCTTCTTAACAAACAAAAAGTACATATTTGAAATTATTGATGCTTTTACTAAGTATACAAAATTATATGCTGTAAAATCGACTACAACTGATGAGGTGTTAAATAAATTAAACGAATACTTCCAGTACTACAGTAAACCACAAAGAATTATTTCGGATCGTGGATCAGCATTCACTTCACATACTTTTGAAAATTTTATGAAGAAGCATGGTATTATTCACTTAAAAGTAGCAACGGCTACACCAAAGTCCAATGGACAAATTGAACGGGTAAATAGAGATCTGACACGTATGTTATCCAAACTATGTGAGTTATAAAATCAGTGGAATAAAGCATTACCTAAAGTTGAATTTGCTCTAAATAATTCTTACTGTAGATCTATTAATACAAGTCCTTCACAACTTTTGTTCGGTATTAATCAAAGAGATAGTAATGATGATCTTAGATGTTTATTAGAAGAACAAAAGGAAAAAGAAAGAAATTTAGATAGTAAAAGACTAGAAGCTGAAATGCAGAATTTAAAAGTACAGAAGAGTAATAAATTTAATTTTGACAAAAACCGTAAAGCACCTTATAAATACAAAGTTGGAGACTTTATGGTGATAAAAAATTTCGATGTGACTCCTGGTGTCAATAAAAAGTTATTACCCAAATATAAAGGACCATATGAAATAAAACAAGTATATGACAATGACCGTTATTTAATATCGGACATTGATGACTTTCAAATAACACAATTGCCATTTGAAGGTGTTAGCAGTGTAGAAAATATGAAACTTTGGTTACATGATTGAAAGTTTATGTTAATGTATGTTATTTTGTATTATAGTTTGAGGTTAAGTTTTCAGTTTTGTGTTTTATTTAAATTTGTTAATGAATAATTTACCCTTTTATGCATTAAGTGTTATGTAACTTATTTATGATTTATGATGTTATGTTATGTTATGTAACTCATTTATGATTTATGATGTTCTGACTTTATGTAACAATCTATATTATGATTATGGATTAAGTTTTATGAAATTATGTAATATTATGATTAAGTTATGTACAATTATGTTAATCGAGTCGATCAAGTGTCAGGTTGACCGAATGTAGGGGTCAATTCTTGAATTTGAATTTGGCGCCCTTATTTTTAAGTTTAAGGGATAAGGGTTGGTAGAAGGATGACGACGGGACTATTAGCGGTGAATACGTATAGAAACGTTGTTACGGTTATTATGTTTATGTGGAAAAACCATTATGTATTTTTGTGAAATAAAGAATAAAAACTATTTAAATCTATTTTTTGAATTAAACCGGCAAGGCCTACAATACACAAGGAAGATAAGATACTTGCATAAATTATCTTGGGGGCGCCACTACAAATGCAGTAGGTAGATTAACACTTTAGAAAATTGCGAACAATAATAATGCTAGTTAACTAATACAAATGTCCAAATGCAGAGTTTTAGCTTGCGATACCAAACAAGCTTAGAAAGGTAACCAACAATTCAATTTTATAAATAGGTTTTACCAGAAGTAACTTAGCTATTTAGCCTTCCTAACACAAAAGCATGATATTATTGCACAAACAACAAAGTTTCAATAAGTTATTAACTAGCGCTCGAACTCACTCTCTGCTGTTTCCCTAAGACTGCTTTAATTATTCCCATACGCCAATCTTACTTTTTGGACTAGATTTTAGTAACAATTCGCTGCAAAAGAGAATCAGTCACTGAAGTCACCTTGATATACCTAAGGGTCTACTGACAAATCAAACAAGCCTTGACCATAAAAAAGATCTTTAGCAATAAGAGGTAAATTGTCCTCAAATAATCGATGGCCCACTGCAGTTTATAGTAATGTGCTGGGATTTACCTCTAATCACAAACTAGAAGTTTTCTCTACTGATGATAACCAAACAACAAACCAGTGACCACAAACAATGTCAGGAAACTAAATCTGGCGTACAACCAAGTTGTAGCTGGTGCTCCAAGAAGTAACAATAACAGCCAGGAACAAGAAACACAACAAAATACTCAACCAAAACAAAATAAACAAGCGAATGAACAAATGCTTCAAACCATATTAACTAAATTAAACAGCTTTGAGGTTGGAGTAAATGCTATTGAACAGAGTATGAAAAACGCTCATTCCAATCAGCGCAATGACTAATTTACGCATAATGGATACACAATACACAAAACTAACTTCAATAGATTAGCACAACAATTGAAATGCTATTTAAAGAGATTTAAAATGAATCGGTAGGGCTGCACTTGAAAAATGTAACAGCAGTCAAGCACCGAGTTTTCATTAAGGAAAATTACTAAAAGACTAAAACGACCAATAAATCAAATTCCACCACTAAAACTAGAAAATGGCAGCTAGGCCAGAAGCAACAAACAAAAACCTAATAGATATGCAGAACATTTAGAAAATACCTTCAAACCAAATGTAAATCAAGATAACGAATCGAGATGGGATGAACCAGTTCAAATAGAAGAAGAAATTAAGCTAACTTCCCCTAAAGAAGTAATGAACGAAATCAAAGAAAACATTATTTACAGGTGAGATACTGAAAAAACTCCCCAGGAAAGCTATAATAAAACTGACCCACCTGATCAATGCCGCCTACAGATTGAAGTATGTGCTCAGACTATGGAAAGTAGCTAAAGTCATTATATCGCCAAACCAGGAAAACCTCCTCATGAAGTCTCGTTATTACCCGCAATGTCAAAACTGTTTGAAAAGCTTCTACTCAAAAGAATTAAACCCGTTATTAAAGTTAAAAACCTGATTGCGACACATCAATTTGGATTTAGAATCAAACACTCAACAATCGATCAAGTACACAGAATAATTAACATAATTGAGAAATCGCTAGAAGAAAAAAAAGCTTGTTTTGCCATCTTTCTTGATGTGGCACAGGCGTTTGATAAAGTGTGGCGCGAAGGCTTAGTACATAAGCTCAAAACCTTCCTACCAAAACAGTATTTACAAATATTGGAATCCTATATATCAGAAAGATATTTTAGAATTAAACAAAAAGATACCTATTCAGACTTAGGAGAAATTAGAGCAGGTGTTTCGCAAGGAAGTGTATTGGGTCCGTTCCTGTACCTGTTACACACGTGTGACACTTCTGTACTAGAAAACGACGCTATGGCTACCTTTGCAGACGACACTGCCATTCTAGCAGTAGGAAACACTAGTGAAGACACATCTAACAAACTCCAAGTAGCAGTTAACCAAATTCACAAATGGACCAATAAATGGAAAATTAAGCTGAACGAAACTAAATCTTTTCAATCGACTTCACCAATAAAAGAGTACAGTTAAAACTAACGATACCCAAATATGCAGATACAGCAAAATATTTGTGTATTACATCAGACGCCAAACTGCGCTGCAAAGCTCACGTCAAGAAAAAAAGAGAAGAATTTGGTATAAGATACATAAAAATGTTCTGGATGATTGGAAGTAACTCCACTCTGTCTATACATAATAAGCTTTTACTTTTCGAGCAAATACTAACTACTGTGTGGACCTATGGCAGTCAACTTTGGGGTTGTATCAAACCAAGCATCGCGATAATACAGAAATTCCAAAACAAAGTACTGCGGAATATAGTAGATGCTCCATGGTACGCAAGAAACAGTGACCTCCATCGGGACCTGGACTTGGAAACTATGGATAAAGTTATTAAGAAGGTAGCAAAAAGTAATGAATAGCGACTCCATAATCATGTTAACGTCGAGCCCATCCAGCTGTTTGACAATACCGGACTAGTGAGAAGACTCAAGAGGACGAAGCCCTTTGAGCTAGTGTAGTGTGTTAAGTGCAAAACAAAACATTATTAATTTAAGATTAAAGAAAAATTGCTTATTGATCAATATGACCAGACTGTAATCGTACATGCACCAGTTAAAAAAATAATAACAAAAAAACCGGAAAGTAAGTGAGAAAAAAAGCAATCAAAACAAAGAACTGCGAATATTAAATTGCGGAATCGCATTTATTATAAACTAACAAAAATTAAAATCAAAGCAGAAAGCTTCATAGCCATTCACATCCAAAAGTATCAATAAATCCAAAAGAAAAACAGGCTTTTCATAACAAATAAAGAATTTAGAAGGGGTGCTATTTATAACTGAACAAAATCTCTTATAAGCATGAACCACAAGGTGAGTATAGATTATTATAAAAACACTTTGAAATTCGAACTGGCAATGCAAAATTAGCACGTTACATACTTAACTACATTTTAGCTTACATGCCTTTGAATGCACCGTAAAGTTTGGAAAATTAGTTGAGCAGTACCACGCTACTCAGTTTTGTGCCTATTCCAGCAAACAGTTGCCGCGGCGTGTCGACGATAGAAGCTACACTAAGACTTGGAAACATAAATGCTGGAAGAGAGATGCAAGAAGGTATTCTTGGTTCTTACATGCACCCTCCTGGCTCGGCAAATATTAGGTCGGAGCTTCAAAAAAAAAACCGGAAGGGAAACTCCTTGGCTAATTTAAAACTGGAGGAAACCCCCGTGACTTTGTCCTCTAAGTTCAAAAGGAATCCCTTTGCAAATAATCAAGGTTATTTTGTAGATATTAGTAGTTTGCATCCCCCTAGAAAGAATCTTCCTGGTGCCCATACTTCGTAAACTTTTGGATTTGTTTAACGGTCAGCTTGATGATAATTTAACAAGCACCAATCTATGAATAGTCAAATAATGTCAGCGACGTGACGTGAAGCTTCCAAAATTAAGGAAACTTTGTTAACAAAAAACCCAATTGATTGATCTTTACCACGGCCCACGCAGCCGATTTTGTGGAAATGATGTGATAATTTGATCTCTAATATCATTTTTCTAAGATGGCACGTTTATCTGACATCAACCTCTGACGTGACTTAATCCGTGAAGGTTTTAAAAAACTACATCAAGAACGCCTGATTACTTGCATTGTTTTAGTGAGAAGATCGTGATTATATTTATAATGATGTGTTTTAACGACACGAACATGAAGTCAATTGGCTGTAACATTTTAACGTACAGTTTTAGTAGTATACATGACACTTAATTAGTATGACGTTAAATATGACCAAAAATTTACGTCAACATGACGTTTTATTGATACTTTGAGGTTTTTCTATTTACGTGAATGGCTATGGACACTTAAACACTATACCTTTTCATCTTGAACGAATATACAGTACTTGATAAGTTTTATTACGAAACTGATTATTCCCATTTTGAAATTGATTGTTCCCAATTTAAAGTTGAAAAGGTACCACAAGATTATGTTAAAAGAGATCGAATAGAAATTTATCGTTACAAAACAAAGTCTGTACACCTTTTTATGTGCTACGCGAGCACCATACTCCAACTATTTTTTTCCATATTTCTTTTAATTAATAGTCTTACCTACATAATTAACATACTGAGTTTATTGTGTTCTATTCTAAAATATGAGTATAGCAAAATTTTATTAAGTTAGATTAGAAAGAATTCACATAAAATCAATAAATCAAATAATCATTCAACACATAGTGATTTCGAATTTGTTCAGGAGTTGAAGATGTATGGATAGGAGCACGTATCATCAAAGACAATTGGGAATGGGTACCAATAAAACATGATCTACCTAAAGAAATCGTTCAAGGTTATCCACCATGGTTAAATTATCCAACAAAAAGAGGCAAATATTGTTTATCATTGGATAGAAAAAATCATTCAGAACCACTGTTTGTTGAATTACAGTGTTCCTTACAACGGCCTTTTCTTTGCGAAAAATGTAAGCATGAAACCACTCCAAAAATGTCTAAAATTGAAATTTTCCTATTTAAGCCATGAGTGCACATCTAACAGTAAAACCAACTTTATCCCTACAAATAAAAATCAATATGAGTACATTTTATGTATATTACGGTCGGGTTTCCTGGGACGAAGCTTTAACATTTTGTAAACAAAGTGGTGCACGATTAGCAACTGTTATTAATACCGATGTAACTCATGAACTTGTTAGCATTATGCAACACATGCGTCCAGGTAAGTGTGACTTTTAGTTATTTTTTTAAAAAGCCTTTTTTCTTTCTCAGTTATAAGAAATGCTTGGATTGGGGCTAGAAGACAAAATTATGGATGGATATGGACAGCAACGGATGAAATAATACCTTCGGAGAAAGATTTAGACACAGATTATCCACCTTGGCCAAGTGACGATTTTAGAGATATGCAGTATAAAGACTGCCTTGTATTAGATCACCATGTCTGTAAAAGTATTTATGTTAGAGGCAATACCGATGTTCGCACAAACTGTAAAGAAAAACCAGTGTTTTTACCAGAAGGCTGTCATATGAAAAGGGATTTCATATGTGAAATGAGTAAGCACTACCACAAATATGAAATTGTACGTTTGAATTATCCATGTTTTTAAACAAATGTTTCTGTTGGACTTTCTTTCTTTCCATGCCTAGCTACATTTGAATTCAATTTTGCAATTTCTTTTTTATTTAGTACCTCCAAAACCAAGAGCACCTCCAAACGAAACAGAAGTCATCATGGCCGGATCGATTAAATATGTATTCTTAAGACAACGTCAGAAATGGAAGTCTGCCGTAAACACATGCAGATCCCTTAACATGATGTTGGCTATGCCCGAGACAAAAGAAGAGTTAAACGCAATCATATCTAACTTAGCAGATGTAGAATGTAAGAAAAACGCAGTAAGTTTAATCTCATTAAGTACACAATTATTTTTAAACATTTTTAGATGCATGGGATCATATTTGGTTGGGTGCAAAGTGGAATATTTTTACAAATAACTGGGAATCAATAAATAAAACCGCCCTGCCAGTTGGGAATAGAAGCTATTTACCATGGTGTAAATCTATGCCGCTACACGAAGCTTCCGAAAATTGTCTCAATTTAGATAGAGATGCTCACAAGGTACCAGTCGTTTATGGGTTTAACTGTTCGATCCCACAAGGATTTGTATGTCAATTTGTTCGTAAGTTACAAAAACAGACAGTTTAGATTTCTATTATATTCTTAATATCTTACAGCCGACGAAGCAATGTCAATAGCAGACAATGTTAAATCTCGTATATTTGTCATACAAGACTATTTACTTAATTATGGTGATGCAGAAGAAGCCTGTCAAGTTCAAAAATCTCACTTGGCTATTACAAATTCTATGGAACTAGCACAAAATTTATCACTAATGCTGCCAGCGGGTATGTTTCTTAATAGATTCTAAATTTGGAAACCAGTTTTTAATTTGTCAACAGATACTCTAGTATGGATTGGAGGTCAACGTATCGATAGTGTATGGCAATGGTCAAGAACTAAAGAAATAATACCCGATTTCCCGGATGATTTTAATTATCCACCTTGGGGCTCCCTGACCACACAAGAAGGAAAAATGTGCCTTGCTATGCAATCCGGCTTTCGAAAACGTCCAATGTTCATAGAAGTACCATGCAACAAAAAATTATTTTATGTATGTGAGCTTGGTAAGATGCGATATTCAATGTACATATATTTAAATAATGAGATTCTCTATTAGGCCCAAAAAGTCTTCCCGAACCGGACCTCACGATAAAACATCATGATTATCTATATTATTTCTATAATCAAAAAGAAGTTTGGGAAAAAGCAGGTTTTTTCTGTACAGCGTCCCACTTAAAACTACCAAAAGTTGGGAATTTTGAACTTGCAAATTATCTATCAGGAATCAATAGCGGTATTCGCTTTATAGTGAAATACAATAAAACATCTTGATTTGAGACTGTTGTATTTTTAGCTCAAAATGCTTGGTGGATAGGAAGTAAACGGGAACCTAATGATAAATGGAGATGGATAAATGGTGAACCATTATCGGAAAAAATTATACAATCATCTTTGTTTCAAGCTAATTCTTCAAATGACACTACTGAATGTTTGCTATTGTTAAACGATTCGAGCATTACAAAATTCCTCGGCATAGACTGCAAAGAAAGGCATGGTTTTATTTGTATGAACTGTGAGTACTTTTTATATCATAACTTTTCATTAGATATATCAGATAAGGAACCATGTTATTTAATTATAGTACTCTAATTTCACATAATAGTATTGCCTTGCTATACCAAAGAAGGATTTCAGACCAAATCCAATTTTGCCAGTTTTCTGTTTGACGAATAATGGTAACACTGTGATCTGGAATCCAAGGCAACTTTATATCCCCCTTCTCAGGAAGAATGTAATGTAAGATTGAAGACATGCATTTGAGTAATGCTCAAACAAGAAAACAAGAAGAGAAAATAATAACAATAAAGATCTTATGACTTTAAAGAACAAAATAGAATGAACAATCCATAACTAACCACTGTTTTCTAACTTGAGAAAAAAATATTATTATGTGTTTGTAAAAACTCTACAATGTCTTCCTTAATTTCTTTCTCACAGGAATTCTACTTTCCAAAGTTTCCCCAACTATGTTAGTTTAAATTTAAAATTTAAAAAATAAACTTAAACACCTCAGATTTAATTATTTCTTTTTTCTAGATAACGTACATTCACATGAACCACTAACCAAAAAACATGACGTCATTGTTGATATTAAACAAACCTTAGGTAGTATGAAAACAGGCAAAAAATACTGTGAGGCCCAGGGAATGAACGTAATGAATATTACCGAAAACCTTAGAGTAGCAAAAGAGATTATGCAGGAAAAACGTATGCCCTTCAGAAAATAAGTAGATTTTATTTTAATTCTAACATGACATTTCTTAGAGATTCCAACAGTCTGGATGAATGTTATCCATATCAATAACGGAAAATGGTTGTACCAAAGCAACAGGCAAGAATTCCGTTCGACTTTAAAGTTTCCCGAGAGGGATATAAAAGATGTAATGGGAATTCGGAAAGATTGTGCCATGTTAGTGTTACGTATTGGAGGACAGTTTGAGATTAAACGATCTGAATGTAACGATCATTCCTTCACATTATGTCAGAAAAGTAAGTACTATTATTTGTATTTCATGGTGTAATTAGCACAAAAAATATTTGCCTGAAAAGATGGAAATTAATATATTGTCATAGACAAAGTGGACTCTTACTATCTAACAGCTGTAATTCAGTCTCAAAACAAAATAAAGTCTAATTCTGTAACCGGATTCGAATAAGATTCGATCTTCAAAATGTAATTCGGAGTATTCATTAAAGTTAAATAGATAATGGCGTAAATAATTAAGATTCGGTAAGCACCAATCGCTCACTATGTCAAATCGATGCAAAATTTAAGCTAATGGTTGATTTTTAAACTTACTACATAAAAGTTCCACGCATATAGACTGTATACTAATGCTGATGGGATGTTCACAGCGTTAAAAATAAGAGAATGAGTAATCAATGAATCAGTCTTGGATTGCACTTCTAAATTGTTCCATTGTTAACTTTGTTTATTCTAACTTTCATGTCGTGCTATTTACACTTGAAAAATTATGACTTTAACTTGCTTAAAGTGCAGATCTGTGGCAAAGCTTCCAATGTAACTCAAAATAGGCAATTGTAACCAAATGCAATTTTTATTGTACTTAACGAGGATACAACGTAACGGTTTTCGTCTGCTCAGTTATTTATTGTGTCAGAGCCTAGTGTAGGACGTTTCAGTTGTTTCCTGGTTCACTGATCAGATCTAGTGGGTGAGTGTCCCACCTGTAAGCCTTCTATTCCCAGTTACAGTCCGGGTTCACTCTGCGAAGGAACAGGTAAGTATCTGCCTGTAACATCTTCTCCGCCTCGCAGATCAATAAGCATCTGTTCCTTTTTGTGCATCTTTAGAGTTTCGTTTTCCCAAACGTCTCACATGAGTGCTCGGTTAGGTCCACACAGCCATCCACTACCGAGGTCCACCTGTACGGTGAGCGTTTGGAGATGTGACCCGAAAAGATTGATTTATATTTTCAAAGAAACAAACAAAAAATCAATACCTATCAGTGATATTTATTGCACTTGTCCCATATCAAAATTAAAATTCTGCCATGGCAGCTTAAACATGAGTTTACTCTTATATGAAAAGTTTTCAAAATCTGCAAACACCATTTTAGCTATGCTCTCAACTTATTAATAATTGCTATTTATTATTATAGTAATTAAAAGAGTAGCATGGGTTATATTTCAATCAGGACCTACGCTAAGGTATTTAGAGTCTATGATAGAATTTCACAAGGCGCCATCTTGTGGTAGACGAGGTGATGCGTAGTACATTTGATGCCAGTTTTAGTGCACTTATTTGACGCTGCATCTATGGAACGTTGCCTTATTTGCACGTTCTTGCACCGATCCTGCGTTAGATAATCCGTGACACTATACTCGTACTTAATGTAGAAAAAGTAAATATGTCCTAAACCTTCCAGACTTGTAAAATTTAAAATCGTACTTGCAGATATGGGTTTGCATGTTATTAAAGCTCTGGAAATTCTGTCTTTGGTGCCTATGGCAAAATTTGTTAAGGTACCTTCGTATGGTTAAGAGAGTGATACGTTTCATGTTAGTTTAGGTTGTTTTATTTTTCACTGCGTAGCACCAAGACACCTATGGCAACTTGCCCTATTTACTTGTCCTTGTACCGACCTTGGTTTCATTAATCTATTCTTGTCCATTCACCTACTTAAAGCTTTTTACATCATGGAAATTGTATCCATAGATAGATTTCTATTTAGTAATGTGGCCGCAGAGCATATTAAAATTAAAGTCGCGTTATTTTAACAAGATATCGCAAGGTTAATTTCTCAGTTTGTCAGAACTCGTGTGGCATGTCGCTTGCTTTGGATTTGTCAAGATCTTCTTTTTTTTCGTTTTGTAATGAATGAACAGACTGCATCATATAATAAAGTTTACTATAGAAATTGGAAGCCTACCAAACTACTAATATTTACAAAGTCTAAAAGAAGTTTCCATATTAGAAGCACAATTTATGTTTGTATTCAAATATCTAATTATTCACTACATAGGGAAAGTCTGAACTCAGATTCACTCACTTTTCTTATTTACTAACTGACTAAAACGAAGTTGTGTAAAAAGTACAATTCATAATAGTCTGCCATATTTTGATTTGCAATTTCATCCTTACTTATTTTACATAGATTGAGCACCTTGTACATTCTTCATATTTGTAGTCGACATTAAATCCTGAAATCAGCCGTACCCATAAGTTTTCTTTACAACTTAATTAGGTGATCAATTGGTAAAGAACATTACGTGTTATCAGAAGCATTAATGAGTATAAATGGATTCAAATTTTGATCTTAACCCATTTTGGCCATTGAAATATTAATATTACTGGAAGGAGCGCTGTGGTAGGAAAAGCGATCCAACAGAGAAACAAATCGAAAGGGCCAACGTGAAAGCACTGCTACTGCGCAAAAGCAGTAAAGTTAGACGGAGACAGGTGACTCCTTTGGTATCAGTCTCTCTCGGAACTCTTTCCAGTATTATATTTAAGTGATTTTGGCCCCCGGCATTGTATTCATTTAAGTGCATAATTTAAGAATTTTTATTATGTGACACCTGTTGTCAGTTTTGCATATTTAGTCGACAATGCAGTATTCTTTTCTTAAGAGCTAATGTAATTCCCTGCACTGCCTTTAGCTGCTTTTCTGGCATGGCCTAAAATCGTCTCTAAAAGTGGATGTATATTTACCACCTTTTTGTACTGCCAGTTTATTGTGATTCTATAACCCGAGACTGCAAAATATCAATATCTATATTTTTTTAAGTGTTGGACAGGTATTTACTTGCTGTGGTAGCCAATTTTACGTATAACCAAAGCTACCCGAACTGTTTTATGTAGGTGTACTTGTTTGAAACAACTCGTCGTTTTGCTTTTGATACTTATGTAAGGTAAAATAGATCCTGAACTTATAAATTTGACTTTCTTTTATGGAAAAACGTATAAGCACAAAATGCTGAAATCGTTATTATCCCACCGGGCACGAACTATCAAACGGATGGAGAAGAATTTGAAGAGGACGATCTGCAAATTGCTAACTTTCCACTTGACATACCCAGAGAAGTCAAATTATTTTTATTTCACGACGAAATGTACGACTCTGAAAATGATATCCCTTTGGTAGCATTATATAACATTGGTAGGAGGATTCCTAGAAATAAAAAACGACAAACTGTAGATAAAGAACCCGTGTGAACAAACCAGATGATGCACATAAGCATGTACCAAAGCATTGGCTATTTAGAGCAAGAAAAACAAATGAAGTCTAAATTAGAAGGATTGAGTAAAGCTGAACCATTTGAGGAGCTTCTTAACGATGACATAATAAAGCATGTAGCGCATGAAACAAAAAGGTACGCTGCTAACACGCATTTACTGTTACAAAAGAAGAATTGAAGGTTTTTATTGACATTTTATTGTTTTCAGAATATCACCGCCTACCAAGAGAGAAACTGTAGTAGTGTGTTGACACGGACATAAATGTTTCAGTTGTTTCCAATTCTCTAAGTCAGAACAGATACCAAGAAATAAAAAAGTATTTTCACATTGCTAATAATGCAGAACTAGGTAAAACCGACAAAATGTTTAAGCTGCAGAAGCTAAACAAAAGTTTTTTGCAATGGGGAGTGTTTCATGAAAAACTGTCAATAAACGAAACTGTAATAAATATTATGGTCAGCATTCCTCTAAGCAATTTTTTAGGAGAAAGCCTGTTCGATTTGGTTACAAAGATTGGATGCTTTGCTTTTCTACAGAATCTTGCTACAAACTCGACACATATTGTGGTGCCAAGCCGCATGTTTCCAAAGGAGCTGATGATTTGCCTTTAGCTACCCAAGTAGTTCTTGAATTACTTGAAGCTGTTAATGAACCATCTGTCCATATAGTTTTCTTTGATAACTATTTCGTAACTTTTCGTTTACTTAGTACCTTAAGTACCTGGAGAGCTACTAGAACCGTAAGAGACAATAGCACAAAAAAATGTGCGCTGCCCAAAGAAAAAAAAATAAAAAAGTAGGATCGAGTTTCAATATAAAAAAGAAGAGCAACTGCTCTTCGTGAAGTGGAAGGACAATAGGTGGTATGTCACAATGGCTACAAATTATGACACAATTATGTCACTTTCCAAGGTGAAACATTGGTCCAAAAAAAACAGGAGAAAATTGATGTGGAAGTCACGGGTGTTCAGCAACTACAATTCTGCTATGGGAGGTATGGACCTTCTGGATCAGTCTGTAAATTACTACGGAATTATCATTCAGGGTAAAAAATGGTGATGGGTCCTTTGGACACACACGCTAAACGTGTGTAAAAGGTTATATCTATTGATCTATGACCAAAAACTGGAGTTGCTAAATTTTCAGCGTAACATCGCTTGACATTATTTGAGAAATTCTAGAAAATATATTCCAGACCGCCACCACAAGGCATTGTGAAAAACAAAGATGGCCAAAAAACTAGACGGCCAGTTGAGATGTTGTGTGTGTCATTTACGCTCTCGATGCCGTTGCATAACCTGTAAAGCTATTTTTTGTTTAGAAAAAGACTGTTTCATTAAGTTTCATACACAATAGTTTTCCTTATAATTAAAATGTAAAAAAGGTCAGTAAATTTCCATATTTCAGTGTAATATTTAAACACCGTTATGGCCCCACTGTACTCATTTAAGTACACCTCCTTTTTAAAAAAAATGTTTGAACCAAGATTGATAATCATAACTAAATATATTTGTTTGTGTTAACATCAAGCAATATAATTGATAAAAAAAGATATTTTTTGAAAAATAGCTGATCTGGTACCCATTGGGTTAATAGCGTGTTACATCCAAAATAAGACAATTGATATCGTTCTCAGAAGTGATGATGACTAAAAAAGTCTAACAAAATATGAGATTTCAAATTCACCTGGTATATCTTTACACAACTATTTCTGAATGTGTGGATTTTTATTAGAAACCCAAGGCCTAACCGACAAATTTACGTTGGATCAAGTGGAGATTAACGTAGCAGACAATGTTAAACTTATAGCGAGCTTAGAAGGCAGAACGTTCGAGCAATCAAAACAGTATTGTTTAGATATAGGTGCTGAGACGATTGATAAATCACTTTATAAGGAAGCCGTTCAGTTTTTCAAAACTCTTTCTCCGGATTACAAGCAATTTTGGATAGGTAAACATCGAAATAAAGTTTTAATTATATTTTCTTATTTTGTTAACAATTTTAGGTGAGATTTTTGCTGCAGCACATAAAGCAAAACCAGTAGCATGGCAAATAGGCAATTCAAAACAAGGAGGTTACCAGAAAATGCAAAAGTCTGCAAAGGCGGTTAATATGTGCGTTGCTTATAATAGAACACAAAATTCTGAGTATAATGCAAACTGCAGTGAAAAACTATCAACGCTCTGTTTTCTAGGTATAACTTATTTGTAGAAAGTATTTTAAAAAACTTCTTTATAATTTTTTTAGAGCTACGTACTTGTGCAGCTTCGCCAAATATTACGAATTTAAAATGGTCTCCTCAAAAATGCGAACACAAAGATATACAAAGTGGGCAGGTATGTACAGCATCGTGTCGAAACTGGATGCTCTTTGGTCCTGAGAAAATAGTGTGCAACAAAGGAAACTGGACTTATAGATCTCAACCTGCAGTTATGCCTTCATGCATAGGTAACAACGATCTCAAGATTATTTTTTCTCTTTCACACACTAAGTTGAAAAGATAAAGACTGCTTGTTTTTGTTGTTACAGGCAACAATCAGCAGTTACAGATATTGTTAAATTTTTTAAAATCAGCAGAAATACAGGATAAATCAAGACCACCTCCATTTATATTTGCATTAGATTCTGGTATACCAAAATATATTTTTGATATCAGTATTTCGATTGTTAAACATATAGCAAATATAATTATGTAAGTATTAATTAAAAGAGCAGGGCGCTTTTGATTTAATCGTATTCAACAAAGCAGATGCATTTAAGTAGAAAAAGATCATAACCAAACTAGAATTCGACAAAATCTTAACAAAGTAGCTGTAGTTTGTCTGAATGAAGACAAGTAAATTTAATAATTTTCTGATCTTATTTAATCTTATCACGTTCCATATTAGATTGATATAAATAGATCATGCTGATGATAAAGCAACTGCTTTGTTCGCAGTAATACAACTAGTTCTGGCTTTTGTAATTCAAAAGATAGTAATTCCCTTCAAAAAAAGTCGACTAAGTTCGTAGCAAAAAAGTAACTTCTAGAATGTCAGTTTGTATGCGGGTCTGTATGCATTGTTCGATATTACATAGATACTTTGCTTGTACATGGAAAATATCAAATAATGCTTTTCCCTTTGTAATAGTTTTAACAGACTAAATACGTTTACTTAATTAAATTTATAAATAAAAAACATAGTTGACCTCAGAATGAAGTTGAATTTGCATTTTCTTACGTTTGCACTGTAATAGCAAGCACTATCCTAAGAAGACAGAATAGTCTTAGCCAGGGTGTCGAAAATATCTTGGACATACTGCATAGAGGGAAGTGAATTGACAAACAGATTTATGTAGCTCAAAAGGACATAGTGCAAATAAATAGTACTCGTTTCAGTGAGAGCGGTACGTTATCTATTTTGGGAAAACCTGACACGAGATCATTTCTTAAGCCCTTAAGAACGATTTTAGTAATGGAACCGAAGGTCGAAGATGTATCTTTTGTCTTTAGATCGTATAGCTGCGAACCACTTAATACCGCCCATTTCCTGGTAAGTTCCAGGAGGAGAAGAGATATTTCAAGGAAAGCTGACATAACTTCTGGGGAAGACATCCATGTTTTGAACTCTTTTTTTGCCAATAGACTTTAAGTAAGATGCGGATCACAGACCGTGTAGCAGTAAAAACATCGCAGCAAATTAAATAAACAAAATGTTTTGTAAGACGCCTTGTGCTAATTAATACAATAATGGCATGCTACAAGGATATCCTACCTTTGTACTAAGAGAGTAAGGAAACTTAGAATGTCATTTTGACATCCAAATGCTGTTTGTTCCTACTTATTCTCTAACAGCCAGAAATCCTGGTTGAACTTCCCAAGGAATTCGCAAACCAAAATGCTCTATTTAGATACCTGACATATTGCTTTCTCTCAGAATTTTCAGTTGCAAAAGTAGTCACCAAGAAGGCTGATAAAATGGCTTCCTCTGCCTACAGACTCATCACTTGATGGGAGACATTGCGCACTAGAAGAGGCAGACGTGTTGTCTTCAAAGACGCGGTAGAGCATGGGCTCAAGTGCATCTTAGAACACAGACGTCCTTGTGCTTTGCGTCTTATTTTTCTTTTCCTGATTGCATATGCTTTCGGTAAAGAACGGTCACAGGTTTTGACGGACTGTGATACCACATCTTACTTAATAGATTTCGTTGATTGGCAAAAAGACATTCGAAACATAAATGTCTTACATAGACGTTACGTCAGGTTTCCTTAAAATATCTCTTTTCCTCTCGGAACTCTCAAAAAAAACCATTCATCAATAGTCATCATTGTGTTGAACCATTCACAACTTACGAGGGTGGTCTGAAAAGTTTCCGACCTCAACGTGAAGATGGCAGCACTCGTAAATAAAAGCTACTGAATTTCGTTGTTCATCTGTTGACAGTTACTCACCAAAGTTTCAGCCATTTTGGACGCGCAGTTTTTATGTAACAGTCGTTTGAGTGAGTTGATGTGAGTTTTTTTGTGAAAATGGACAAAATCGAGTATCGAGCTGTCATTAAATATTTGTTTTTGAAAGGCAATACGCCTTCGCAAATAAAAGATGAGTTGGATTCTGTGTATGGGGACTCTGCACCACCATTTACCACAGTGAAATTTTAAGCTGCTGAATTTAAACGTGGCCGTAAGAGCTTGGGAGACGATGAACGTTCGGGACGTCCAAAAACTGCAACTACCGACGAAAACATCGCCAAAGTTCACCAAATGGTGCTAGACGGCCGCCGAATTAAAGTGAGAGAGATAGCAGATGTTATGAACATGTCAAAAGAACGTGTTTGTCACATATTAAATCAACATTTAGGCATGAGAAAGCTGTCCGCGCGTTGGGTGCCGCGTTTGCTCACGTTAGACCAAAAACGTGTTCGAATGAATATTTCCAACGCTCTTTTGGCGCAGTTTAGGCGAAATAAATCCTAGTTTTGGCGCCGATTAATTACTGTAGATGAAACTTGGATACATCATTATACGCCCGAAACAAAAATACAGTCCAAACAGTGGACTGCAAAGGGGGAACCGGCTCCAAAAAAAGCAAAAACTGTTTTTTCGGCTGGGAAAGTGATGGCGACTGTTTTTTGGGATAGTCATGGAGTTATTTTAATCGATTATCTTCAAAAAGGAAAAACCATTACAGGAGCATACTATGCATCATTACTTGACAAGCTGAAGGCAGAACTTGCGAAAAAACGGCCACATTTGCAGAAAAAGAAAATCCTGTTTCACCACGACAACGCACCGTCTCACACCTCAGCGGTTGCCATGGCGAAAATCCACGAATTACGGTTTGAACTGCTTGACCATCCGCCTTACTCACCAGATCTAGCCCAAGCGACTTCTTTTTGTTCCCTCATCTAAAAATTGCGCTCGGAGGACAAAGATTTTCGTCAAATGAAGAGGAAATCACCTTCGTGAACAATTATTTTGCAGAGAAAAATGCCGAGTACTATTTGGACGGGTTACAGAGATGGGAGCATCGCTGGGAGAAGTGTGTAGAGTTACAAGGGGAGACGATGTTGAAAAATAAAAAAAAATTTTCAGAAAAAATGTCTTGTATCTTTGTTAGGTCGGAAACTTTTCAGACCACCCTCGTAGATGTACCATCCAAAGACAACACACACGACGATGACGAGTTTACAGAAAGAATTTTCACAACCAAGAATAGGTGTGTAGTTCCTGTTTTCAACAGCGTTCAGCATGCTAAGCAACAACTTGCACTAACGTTTTTCTGAATAGAGTTAGAAAAAAAGATGCCAGTGTAGTTAGAGGTGGAGAAGGTGTAAAAAGAGCTTTTCATCCTAAAAAATTGCAGTTGTAAATCGAACTGCAAAATGATGAGATACGCATGCAATCGAAATGCTCTCCCATGCACTTTGCTGTATTACACCAGCTGTAATGACAGTTACAAGAATCAAAAATCAGTGTCAAGGTAGTTTTATTTATACAAAACTAAACCTTTGCTGCCGTGGAAGTCCGCCGCTACCACCTCTAGGCCCTTGCTCGCCCGCTTCGCGGCTCCGCTCGCCCTCGAACTGGCCACCTTCAGTAGCACAAGCTTAGGAATGTAAAATACAACTCGAAAAGGAAAAGATGCTCAGTGTTGCCCAGATCTCCTCAGAACCCTTTAACCACCATGCCTAATGACCAAAGTAGCATCTCTATAAGACTGGCCGTTTCCGAGATGCAGGATGTCTGTAGAAAAAACAAAAGACGATCGCCGACGCCCGGACCGTTGTCTCCGTAGGACAGGCCGTTTCCGACATACGGAGTGTTTGCCAAACCAAAATACAAAATGTGGTTGGTCCCGCACGCAGTTTATGCGCAAAACCGTTGCTCAGGCGGATGAGACTGCTCAACGATTAATATAGATGGACTTCTTTAACAGGCAATAAAGACTATCTAAACGTTTTTAAACTCTAGGATCAAGTTTAAATCTCTTTGCTATGATTTCGTGCAAGTTTGAAGTAGTTTCTAAGAACTTCCTTATCGAATTTCCACATAATAATGTATTCAAGCTGATCTATAACTTTGTCAAAATTCAACGCAAATGGGTAACAACACCAGCAACTAACCGGTCTTGCTTAGAAGCAATAATATTACGATATTATTATCATAACGGCAGAATTTATAATATCCTGGTCTAATGTCTAATGAATTATCGATGTTTATTAAACGCCTTTTTCTGTTCTTCTTTTTCACTGGCTGGTTCGCCACAAAAAATACACAATGTATCGAAGCCAAAAACGGTTGATCTATGTTTACGAGGAAAGCACTGAGACGTTGATGGCGATTCATTCATACGACGTTTTTTATACACATGATTCAATGTTGAATTTTTTCGTATAATTTTTACGATAGCTCAACATGCACTGTCACAGTTTGTACGCTTCGCAAATAGTCTCTATAATCGTCACCTCTTCAGCACTCACATTTCTGAGAGTCTAAACCAAGAATAGTAGTCGCAGTCGTGCCATTTGACAAAGTTTCATTACAGATAAAACAAGTGTTGTCTGCCATTATAATGAATTACAAAATATTTCTAGATGAATAAAATGTCCGAACTTCACAAAATGTAGCGTTAAACTGAATTTAAAACGTACAAGATGCGTCATCCAATATTTTCAGTTATAGAGTGACCCATGAGCCTAAATAAAAAAAATCCCGAATGAAAATCTTTTTTTCAGAGGTTTGGCCTTTTTTTTGTATAAAGTGACTGGGCTGTTAGGGTTTTGGTAAACTGATGTATCGACTGTTCGACTGTTCGACTGCATCCGTGTTCGTGTTCAAACCCTTCCCTTCTCGGTATTTCAAAACTGTTTAGACTTTCCCTTTTTATAAAGAGGCACTCATTAAGAATCTTTTTCTGTCTGTGCAAGAAGATGCCCATCAGGCATCCCTTTATTCGTGATTTTAAGTGCAATTTTTTATTACCGACCAGAGATTTTTAGATACGATACCCTCACTTAGGCAACATATCTGCTTTGTTCCCGAAATCTAAGCATTAGAATAGTGACAGATACCGATAGTGAGACGTGCGTGACCTTAAATAAAATTTAATTTTTACCTGTAGTGACATTTTTCATTTTTCTTGGTAGCCTACACTGTCCATCTTCTTAGAATTAAGATTACTAATCAGATATAGAGACTAAACACAAATACAATCAGGTGAATCCACGGTTAACAGGCATAACAACACAAAACCAACCTCACAGAAAGCCAATAGGTACTTTTAAAAATGTTCGAGACTACTATAAATAGTGTCTGCATACACAAGATCTTCTCGATAGATGTTAGTTTGATATCCTGATTGCTAAGTACTATATCGATCATCGATTAAGACACACCATCAAGGTGTTGCTGTTAAAGTGTCACGAGGCAGTATATACCAAATGCAATGCATCTGCTTTGTTACTTCAAATATTGATGTTTTCTATAGACACTCTATCCCTAAGCTTTTTTCTGATTAATTTGTAGTTTAAACAAACGCAGAAAAGCCGCTTTGATATTATATAACAAACGTCCAGAACTAGCCTTGGAATTCTACGGTTATGATACGTGCTTTTTTTCGGAAAAACTGAAATATCTTTCAACAACTAGACCTTCTGCTCCTAATTATGTCAAGGTTTTAAGTTCTGTTTATTCACTACTGGAATTTGAACAGAGTTACCATAATATTGTATTAGGTCAGTTATTATTTATTTTAATATTCTAAGCTTTATTTTAAACTTTCTTTTCAGTGTTCTTCGCACAAAGAAAAGATGTTGGTTCAGCAGGAGATAGAATCAAGGTGCTCCATAGGTTGCAATCACAAAATGTAACAGTACTAATATTAACAGCTAATAAACAACTGCAACAAATATCCCTTGAAAATATGGCTTCTGTTTTCAATAACGAACTTTTATTTTATCGATTTCAAAGTGAAACACAACTCAGAGAGTGTGCGGACTTTTTGCAGAAGAATAAAAATCCTGCATCAGATAGTTGTGCAGACATGAAAAAGGCTCGCCCGTAAACTAGTTGTAGTGAAGAAAAATGAACAGACGATGAAATTGATACTGGTACTAGGATTATCGAGTTTACCTGGTCACTTTTGCAATCAGAAGAAAATAGAAAAATTACAAAAATTCATCTCGAAATTTTGAAAGAATTGTGAAAAATTTTGTAATAACATGATTCACATTGTTAAAAGATAGTAATAATAAGAAAATAAATTTGGCTGGTTACGAAAACGTTTTGAGTCTTAGATAACAGTAATATTCTTATCAGAAATCCGGATCTGATTAAAGCAACTGTTTACAAAGTTATGACCGCATTCAAAAGAATTTGCTAAAGTGCCTTAGAATAGTCCAGTTAACGAGATAGTTCACAAATCGGTAACTCGTCTTATTAATTAAACTTGACTTAGCCGTTTGTATTTTCTGTTTTCTTCATTCTTCTAAAACTCTCGCCATAAGAATCACTCTACTAACAGTCTGAAACATTACTTATTGTTTTGGAACTTACGATATCAATTCAAGATTGAATTATGACCAGAAACTTCACTACGTGATGACTGTTATTTAACAGTCATCACCTCCATTGAACAATAGCTATAGATTTTGTTTCTAGTATATAGACAGTGACTACAAAAACCCGTAGCTGCACTGCCTAAAACACTATCATTTGGGAGTTGGTCAAAATCTACTACTATGTATCTGTATCCCTCTCCAAAGGACGAAGTATGTAAATCCCAATTCTTAAATGAAGATTTGGAGGTAGAGTTGTTGCTTCTAGAAGCCTTCGAGCATTGTTTTGATTTAAACCAACTTGAGTTCTGCTTCATGGATCTAGAGCTACTACAATATGATAACAAATTTAAAAAAATATTTGAAGGTTATTTTGCTGTATCTGTTTCCCCTCAACAGAGATGAGATATGTGAATTCCAATGCCTCAACTCGAGATCTGTAAATAAAGGTATTGTTTCTAAGAGCCTTCGAGCATTGTTTTGGCCTAGACAAACTTGAATTTGGCTTTATAGATCTGGGACTATCTTGACATAGTGAGAGATTCTGGAAAATGTCAAAATATTGTTTTGCTAAAATTGTTTCTGTAATGATACTGTATAATAGCGCATTTTGCCGTTCTGGGTAAAATAGATAAAATATGAAAAATTCCTTAAGAAACCAGAAATTTGATTAACCAACAAAATAAACTCTTTGTAGAAATACGGTGCAAGTTTCATCCGATTCGCTTTGATTTCTTCTCAGCTTCTTTTAAAAATACTATACATAGATTGTAATCTGATTTTGGGATTTTTCTTCTTCCGTCACATGTTTTTCCGCACTGCTTAGCATCTGAAATGTTATTTGTAAAGTATGCAAACAGTTGAAATAATCGCCATTTCTTACTTTCTGCCTCCTCTCAACATTTCAGACCTTGTGATGAAAAGCGCTGAAAAACAAGCATAGCTAAAAGAATCTCATGAGAGTTTACTTTTCGTTTCTGTTGTACTTTGGCTTTAACTTACCCAAATCTGCCCTTTCTAGATATCTGCTATATGGTTTTTGGGTAAAACAAAAAGCGAAAAAATAATAGGAACTTTTTGTTTTTTTTTTTGAACTTAAACATCTTAGAATTCTGATATCGTTTGCTTCATTTTTTGTCTAAAATAATTGTCCAAGGTTAACTCCCATAATTATGTGAAAATTCAGGTTTATAAAATAAAGCATCTAGACAAAGAACAGAATAATGTAGATAAGACAAGATGATTCGTGAACTAAACATGTACTATCTCAAATTGTTTATATAAAAATCACTAAATTATCTCAATAAAAACAAAAATTATTATCAAAAAGCTGTTTGATTTAATTATTGACATATTTTAACATTGTTCAGAATATCTAACCATTGCTATCAAAAGCAAAGTTCTATCACCCCCTCACCCCTACTTCATAGAAATACATGGTTGTTTTCAATCATTTTCGGCAATAAAGGAATAACTTAATCCAGATGCTTTAGTCGTATTTGCTGCTTTGTGCAGTTATATCTTATTAATTTCAACCTATAACCTAAAATTATAAAAAAATGTATATATCTCTGCATACCACAAAAAAATATTTTTCTTTATACTCAGATAATAACATATTATTTGAAGTGTTTATTATTCATTTTAATTCTAAGCTATACAAAATTTAATCAACATTATCTAAACAATACGAAAACACTTAATTTTCTTATCAAGAAATGTGCTAACAGTTATGTTTAATTAAAGATTGTGAACGCATCCAAGTTATAACTTTGTAAAACGTTTTGTTTCTAAGCATAGTATTGCATTTACAGACATTTGCAAAAATATTGTTATTTAAAATAAGTGATTATGTAAAAATAGTTACTTAGGAATAAGTTGTGGTAAGTTTATTTTTCATGTAAATACTAATTATTAAATATTAATAATAATAAAAAATATTTTATCTTTAACTAGTGCTATAATGTAAATATCTTTAATTTTTATGTTGCCCTACATTGCTTACATTACCAACTATTTAAATTGCAAAATGTTTGGTAACCAATTGGTGATTTTGATATCTTTGTAGTATAAGTACTTTTTCTGTTATAATAAAATAAATACTTTTTGTATTTTTTATTTTACATAACGTAGTTCAATATAAAGAAGGAACAGAATAAAAACCACAATAAGGGTTAGTAATAAAACTTCTTCGTTTTACTATATATATATTGCATTGCTCTGTTTTGATGCAATATTACATTTGAGAATACAAGAGTACTTGTTACGATTTTATAGCTGTACACTTTTTTTCTTCTTGTATATTAACTAAAGAAGTTGAGAGTATTCTTACATCTAATTACTACAAGGTTTCATTCTTATAATTTTATAGCAGGTTATGGGCCCAGTAGAACGTAGATATTTTTGAAGATTAGGTGAACAAAGATTGCAAAACGTCAGATTGTAATAGTATTATCACTAATTTTTTTGAAGGAATTTTTTTGAAGGAATTTTTTTATTGCGAAAAGTCAACATTATTACCGTAATTGAGAGATAAAAGGGTTGGGAAGATTTTGATAATATCTTGGGCTGTTGTCATATACGAAAGTATTACCAAGAAAAAATTAAAATTTGAAAACCAATTAGGAACTGATTTTAATTAATTGTATAGTTCAATTTTTGAATTTAGAACCGTTTAGGATTATCCTGACTGTACAAGTTCACCAAAACATTAAATCTTCTATTTCCCTTTAACCCATGCTTTTTATATTATGGCAGTCAAAGCGTATACCCGTTAGTTATGTTACTGCATGTATCATTTTTTTATTCATCTATGTTTACAAAGAGAAATGAAGTAGGTAAAAGTATTATAAAGCGGCTACCTGCCCTCCGGATGTTAATTCACCAAGGTTGGAAAAATACATAAAAAACCCATTCAGCAGCTACGCTAAAAGTAACTTTTTTTAATTTTTAAGATTTCTGAATTATACATGTTCACATCCAATTCGTTTCAATTCAGCAATAAATTTATTTCTTATAATTCACTTTTAATTATCTAACTTCAGTCTTCTGGGGCGTGGTACAATGTATAGAGTTTCTAACTTCTACTACAGACGACAGTCATTTCTTAACTAGAACTGTACATTAAAGCACTTTTAGTCCCAAACAAGTCTATATTCAAAACCTGACCTACACTCAACTGATGAACTTGAATATAGTGGTATAAGTCAAAAGTCGACATGGTTACAGCAATTGTAATAAGTTAATAAAAGGTACATAAACAAAATGCTGGCATTATAGTCAAAGACAGAAAGTCGAGTTTCAAAATCACTGAAGAAGTAGCAATAGTGTTGGTTCTTTAATGCATGGCGGATTGTTAGATAAATTTATGCTCTTTATTGCAAGAAGACAAAGTAAAATTCATTTTTTAAAATACAAAATTATTTCAAATAAAAAAAGGTTATTGTACTTAGAAGTAACAATAAAAGCGAATATTGTAATAATAATACTGTAAATTTGCTAAAAGGCATCATGCAGTAACGAAAAAGTTGGTAACATGATGTTGATTGATTCGAATTTTAGAATGAGACTGTGATGACAGCAGTGCGTATTATAAATTGCATTCGATGTAAAAGCTCTGGATATTGCCAAATAAGGTATGATAATTAAAACCAAGTTTGTCAATGCTGGAGATTTTTAAATGTCGAGCCCTGCTGCACATATCGAAACACCAAAAAAGAACTGGATAGAAAAAGGCTACAATCATGAAGGCCACAATATGTTTTTCTTGTCTGTTGTGATAAATCAAAGTGTATCGAATGTACGACAAGATTACAAAAATTAAGAAAGATTTTTAAAAGATGAATTGTATAAAATATCCATATGAAAAGTTTGCATAATGTTTCCACAACACAGTTCTTGGAATGAAAATTGCAGAAATCGTCTTTATATGGGTAATACGGTAATGGTAACTGAGTTTCGTTGCCAATACATTTAAATCAAAAGATTTTATCAACAATGTATCCAACAGACCCTACATGTAAAAACACTAACATCGCCTAACAGGGTCAGATCACAGGATGGTGTTAGGGAAGATGGCTCTTAAGATATCCTCATCGAAGAAATTACTACCTAAATATATAGAACAATGGAACAGCGAATCTTAGACGATATAACAACGAAGTGGCTATATCAAAAGAAACTGGTAGAAAGATTTGAGGTATTAGCCGTAACAGAACATGACAATATAGACAACGCGTGGCATAAAATCGAACAAAACAGAAGCCCCAAAAAAAAGTATAAAGATCAGAAAGATCAATGTAGACGGTGACAAAAAATTCAAAACCATGGTTTACCAACGAAATCAACGACATATGAAAAGAGAAAAACATATCAACAGTACACGGTTGTGAGAAAACATGTGAATTCACAGATTAAAGATTTAAAAAGCGAATATTAGACACAGTTCACTAAGGATATGGAAAAGTGTGGAAAATACTAAAAGCCAGAAAGCAACCAACAATGAATATAAATAGCGTTTTCGGCTGACTGCACTGGTGCGCACTTTTATTGCACTGGGTGCAGCTTTCGTTTTCGGCTAGTGGTATGAATGCGCACTATAAAAGTGCTGGCGTTTTCGGCTGTCATTTGCGTGCAACGGATTAGTTGTCAGTGCAAGTTCTGAATGTTGTATTATTATTTCCAAAAATTGTTTATTGTCTAGTGAAAAAAACAATGTTTGTATTTCAGCAGCCTCCGACGCATTGTTCTCTTGCAAGACTTAAGTATTCGGGAATTGCATCACTGGGATTAGCTGTAACAAAAGAAATCCAGTTATTCTAGTGCTGAACTAATTCTGTATTTACAATTTACCTGTTAAATTGTTAAATGTTGATTCATCCAGTGATAATGTAATTGGATTGTCATTAATTTTTAAGTATATAGAATGTTCCATTATTTTATAATGTGCTTAATAAGACAGAAAACATAAAAACAAAAACAACCGTTATATAACCGTGGGTTATATGCGCCAGATTTCGTTGCACCGTAACTTGGGGCGTGTTCGGCTGAACTTGCACTTTTCGCCAGTCAGCTATGAAACTAGTGGAGTGCATGACGTCATACCGGGGCAAACTGCCCCCAATCAGTGCTCTCAGCCGAAAACGCTATAACATCGACAAAATAGACGGCGAAAAACTGATATCATGTATCAAGCAACTCTATAAAACACAAAACAAGATATCAATAGCAGAAGAAAATTATGACACACCGAATAAATACAAGAGAAAAAATTAAAGGAAATGTTATGAAACTAATGACCAGAAATTCTTTGGGCCCGGATGGTACACTAAACGAACTGATCAACTGCGGAGGGGAAATTATAATTGACAATTTGACTACTCTCTTCCAGAACAAACATGTACCAGAAAGATAGAAGTTCAGTATTACGATTCCTGTCTTCAAGAAAGAAAATACCAACTACCGTAGCATCACGCTGCTAAACACAGCACTGACAAAAATACTACCGAGTAAGATAAATAAAGAGTACACATTTTACAAAATACAACAGGAATTTAGGCACAATAGATCAACGGTGAATGCGATATTTATCGTACAACAGTTAGATGAGAAAGCAGTTTTATCGACCTGACAAAACCTTTGACTTCGTCCTATTAGAAGACGTCATTTTGCATGAAGAAGACATAACTATAACTATAAGATTGAAAGATGAGCTAACATTAGAAGTAGCTATTATGTCAAGAATAAGAGAAGGAGACAGCTTGAGCCCCCTGTTATTTGATTTGATAATGGACAGACTAATTTAAGCAGTAAAAAACGCAGGAAAGAGATATATAATGAAAAGAAACGAGATAAAGGTCGTTAATTACGCAGACGACGCGATTATATCAGATAATGAAGACGATCTACAGCGTATGGTACATGCTTTCAATATATCGGCAGAAAGACATAACATGAAGATATCCACTACCAAAGCAAACTCTTTGGTAATAGCTTGAGAACTTAGAAGATGCAAGATTCTAGTTAATGAGAAAACGATAGAACAGGCTTGAAACTTCAACTATTTGGGCATGAAAATCTCCAGTTACGGAGACATAAAAGAAGGGCCACGCAAATAAGCCAGTAGGACCGTTTATGTACTGGGATCTCTCGAAATGTAGTATAGAAGAACAACAACATGAAACTCGAAGGCAAAATACGTATTTATAAATCCTGTGTCACACTCTATGAACGTATGGAATTGGGGTAAAATCAGACATGGATGAGACCAAAAGAATGCTTAGAACGATAGAAATGAAGACACTGAGGTTTGCAGTTGGCAAGACGTTAAGAGGCAGAGTCACAAACGCAGAAATAAGAGAAATATGTCAGATACGGGACGTTGTCCAATGAGGTTGACAAAGAAGACAAAAATGGAATGAGCATGTAAGCAGAATAGGAATCGAAAGACTAGCTCGAGTACCAAGAGATGGAACACCCACGGGGCCAAGAAGACAAGGGCGACCTCCAAAAAGATGGCGAGATTGCTCCAATACCGAGAAAATAAGTCAAAGGCCTAATATAAGAAGAAGAATACGAACAATCCATCTGCGGCTGAACAACAACATAAAATGCGTAAAGTTCCCTATAAGCAGAAAATTGCAGTTTAAGTATCGTTTGTTGTACAAGGTATGTCTGTAAAACCGGCAAAAACGGTAAAGCACATTAACCAGAGTACTGAGACCGTACTATAAGGTTACCTACTTTAAGAGCACTATCGATCATGCACTTACACCAAGACGTATAATAGAAGTATTTTTGCTGATTGGACCAGCAACTCAAATAACAGTAGATTAACAAGTAGTTAATGCAAGCTGGGGCCATTTTTCAACAACAAACAAATCCATTATCAGCAATCGAAGTCAAATTTATTTCAATGGTTTTGGCTATTCAGGAGTCAATTTGGTTGAAAAAACTTGAGCTAGGATTATTTTCAGATTGGCTTTGCAGTACATATGGTTGTTGATAATCCCTATCTGACATGAACAAAGTACTTCAAAGTTAAAAAAATGTTTATTTGTGAAAAGAATTAGTGATGTCAGAAAGGCTATATTTTCTCTATTTGATTGTTGGAAGTTTTTTTAGTGATAGTACTGTTTAAATTTAATCTAAGTTATTTGAAACTGACATGAGTCTGTTCTAATTTGTATTAAATAAATATATTTGTCTCTATACTACCCATATAAAGAACTATTTAAATTTCAAGAATATTTAGGTTTCTGTAACATTTCTATTCAAGGAGTGTTGAAATAGAATTGAAAATGCAAATGTAGAGCTATATTATGTGTGTATAGTAGTTAATACAGTAAGAAGTAAATAACATGCCAAAGCTCATGTTACTCTTCTTTTGCTTGTATGCTAATTATTAAAAAACCTAAAAACCTTTCTTTCACCTAATTACTACAAAGTTCCAGTTTTCTAGTAAATTTGTAACCTACTAAAAACAATCTCATTTACGCAAAATTACAATTTCTTTGTGAAGAATTCAGCTTAAAAAATCAACAATCCAGTGTATATTAAATCAATATAGGTATAGGTATTGGTATTTATATAAATAATAGAATTGCATATTTCAATTCGTTATAAATAACTGTTTGGATTTTAAAATCCATCCTTAAGATGAAATAAAATCAATAACAAACATTGAGACTACTTTTATATCTTTTTTAAATTACTCTAAATTGATTTGCTGAATTATTACTATTTAAATTAGTTAACCGCGCTCAGATGTTTACTACAAGTCTACTAGAGGACGCTACAATAGTGTTAATAAAATTCTTTGAAAATTATTTAAATAAATGGGAAATAAGATACTACAAGAACAAAATGATACTTATAGTATTTTCAGAAATTAGGTCAAGGTAGCTCAAAATTACTATAAATGATACTAGGTAAGTACTACAAATTCTAGTCCATGTTCTCTTTACATAGTTATTCCCAAAACTACTCTAAAACGTGATACTAATAGAAATTCTTTAATTGTAATTAAGATATACAGTTTAAAGACATTTATCAAAGAAATTATATTATTTAAGATTAACGTTTTCAATATTTGATTCTTACAAGCCCTAGCAAAAAATTAGGATAACAAAGGTCAGTCTAAGTGGACAATGAACAAATTCCATTAATCTATATCACAAAGCAACTTTATTTGATTTATTTAAATTTCTCTATAAATATCTAATAAAATTGAATTATTGTTTTAATACTATAGTTACTGGATTAAATAAATATTTAATAATAAACAACAATGAATATAATGAAATCAATTATTAGAATTTGCAAAGCATTTGTAAAATTATTTTTGATAAAACAAGCATGTTTTAGTCTGTGTGTGAGTTTGTTATTCTCTTAAAGAAAATTTAATATTAATGCTTCTCGTTTAACGTTTTAAAAACGAGCGCCACAGTTAATTGCTCCGGTGATTCACAGGTGGAACCACAATCATTCTTATCACTTTCCGTCCACAGATTTCAGCGGAGACGGATGTTGTGTGGCAATAAAAAACTGTTTTTATATGTTCACTGCTATTTTTTTATTTACTGCAACTAAATAAAAGTGAAATAATCTTAAGTTAATACCTTTTCTGAAAATTTTAACGCTACTTTGTTGCCAGAAGGTAAGAATTTATCATGTTATGTAGTAATTTAAATCGTACCAATCGATAGTAAAAAAGAAGACAGTTTTGGCATGCATTTAATAGCGCGCGAATTGTTTGAATTCGAAAAGAAGTATACTATTAATTATAGGAAAAAGACTTTTTTATTTTATTATTTAATTAATATTGGTTGTTATGTTTTATTTAGTTGTTTAATTTAATATTTATTTAGACTTTTATTTATAAATACTTACAGGGATCTAGACGACGCAATATTTCCAGATTATAAATTCAATTCTGAGTATGTTGACACAAAAAAATGTTTAAATTATTTTAAAACATCGAGCGGTCATTTTCTTAATGAGGGTTAAATGATTTTGATTGTTTCGAGGACGTAGTCATTATTATGTTATTAATTCTGTGAGCAACAATAGGGTTATTTGTAATCCAAAACTTCAAGTTCTTTTTAGTTAAGAGATATTGTTAGGATATTAGTAACCGATAGAATTTTTTTAATAATAATTATACTTAGAGATTTAGCGTTAGTTTTAACATGTAATCTTCAGGTAGAAATCTCATCATTAATTTTTATTCTTATTGCATTGAATCGATAAAAACTTGTTGCAAAACCTGTTTGTTTATAGTTAATACTATCTGCTTAGGTACTGAGAATTCCCCATGGAAGTATTCGTATGCAAATTAATTTTGTGTTTTGCGGCATTCGTATTTGTTATGCCCTATGGGCAGTACAAAGTACAGTATTCTAGATGAAACCAGAAAACATTTTTCTTGAAATTTCTTGACCACAAAACGAAAGTAGCACTTTCTGTTGATTTTTGTAGAACACAAATTGGACATGATTTGCTTTCTATTAAGGTAACTGCAGTGAATAATAAACATTCCCATATTTACATTTTTATGCAACACCCATCCATGCTTTGATTCATTTTGCTTTTTTGTAACTATTCGTGGTATTTTATCGACAAATTACATTTTGGAATTTTTTAATTCAGTGTAAGTGGTTAAATAGATAGGTATTTTATTATAATTTTTATAAAATAGGATTTATTTGACAGTTTCAAGTATTTATCGTAAAATAACTGATAAATTAATGTGTTGATCAATTAACCTTATTTTCTTTTAAGATTAACACACATTTTTGTTTTCAAAGATAGCAAAATCTAAAATTACTAAATGATCCAGTAAGATCACATTCTATAAAGATATGATAAGAAAATTTTCCATTCTATTTAGTTATTATTATTATTATTTTTTAATGAAACTGGCTGGATTCGTTTTTTCTGATAATTATGGTGGTTATAACTTGATCATTATATTAATGAATAATGGAAATTCTGGATTGATAAATTTTTTAATTTACCTATTATATCAAGTTCCAAATGAAACAATATAAAAGATAACAATATACATACATTGTAGTTCTCGATGATTGCTTATAGTATCTTAAATATAAAAATTACTACTAGGTTTGACACCCTCTAACATATTAGCAATGTTTATAGTTAGATTAAAAAAGGTTCAATGTGTACCAACAACTTTCACTATTTTGGCATAATATACAAATATAGTAAACAATAAATTCAAATTATTATTAACAACACTTATTGTTATAGGTTAAAACAAAAGTCAATCATAAAAGTATAACAATGAAAGTAAGTCTCATTTGTTTTGTACCAATTTGATTTTTATAGCAATATCATTCTGAATTTGTTCCAACAATGTGAATGCATTTATTGTACATATATTTATGTTTATTATTTGCATATCCACTATTTATCAGTGAGTTTATTCTTTACGTTGTTTCTTTGTATTGGTTTGTGGTTTTGTGAATATTTCTACGAGGATCATTGCCTTTAGGAATTCCCAACTGTTATTACAACATACATACAGTACTAGTAAAATAAATATGTCTAGAACAGGTTCATCATAATGTATTTTACTTTTATTGTATGTAATTCACAGAACCCTAGGTTGAACATACCTCAGACTTTGATAAACCCTCCATTCGACACAGCATTCCAAAATTATTAGAGAGAAATCTAGTTTGTCAATATTCCACTAGAAATTAAATTTTTCATTTCTCTATCTTTTTTGGTTTGAATGATTTCCAACTCTGCAAACAATATCACCCCAACCATTTCATTTTTACTAAAGATTTTTCAATATCAAAGCTATGTGTATTTCTGAAACAAGCATTTAGTTGAAAGAATTCTGTATTGGAAATATTTATCATTACAAAATCCTGAAAATTTCCTCATTAAATTCTTAAGCTACTTTTTGATGAGGCTGATGGGAAACCCCTATTGTGAAAAAAAAACTAAAATATAATACCATGATGAATCCCTAATCAAATTCGAGGTTTTCTTATAATAAGGTCTTCGCGTGGAATTAATATTAAAAGAAAAGTTTGTATATTTGCAGTTCTTGAGACATACTACATATTTTTAATATAATCGCTGATTACAGTTTGAGAAACATTGGTTTACAGTTTTGGAATTTCACAATTCCTATTGCAAGATCTTTGCTTTGATGGGAATCGAGATGGAATTTTCAATGTTGGTAGAAAAACATTTCTTGGTGGGTCATAAGGGAACAAATGCATTAAGATAAAAACAAATGCCTAAAATGCGCAAACTATTTTTTGGGTATCCTTGTCTTGAACCTTTATTAAGATTGCCTATATAATAATAATACATCTGACGAGCTTGCTAGTTTGCTAGATGGCATAGCCTGTGACCCTCTTACCATCCAAATAGAAGAACAAACAAAAGGTGATAAACCTGACAGCAACTATAAAATGCTGTTTTCCTTATGTTATTGGAAACCCAAGAAGTACTGGCGTAGATTATATTATTGAGCATGAAATGCTATCTGTAGCGATACACCGCTTCCTAGATGGGGACAACGTCTACATGCAAGATGTTAACAGAATAACCTATGTACATTAGCAATAAAGGCCTTTGACTCTGTGTCGCATAGATGGCTATCGGATGTATTAAAAATATTTGAGATCAACCTGCAGATCATTCATATACTCTTCATCTACTTTACAACCACACTTATTTCTTTAAAATGAAAATCCATAGAGAGAGATTACTGATCTACTCTTCTGGAAACTTCCCATTTGGAAAGCACAAAAGCAATAAGAAGATATTGCATATGCTCTATTTCCTTAAAGAAAGGATTAATCAAATACATAAGATTGGACTTAGCATTAATTACATGAAATAAATTTCCTAACAGGTCAAAAGGAAATTAGATTTTGTATACATATTTCATTAATCGTTACATAAGAAGAATATACTACGGGTTATTATTATATGGGTTAAGGTTGTTCATTTTGAACTTTGCCTTTGCCCTTATTTTTTTTATATTTTAAGTTTATTGTATATATTTGCGCAATAAAGACATTATTATTATTCTTATTTTATTATTATTATTATTTTATTATTATTATTATTATATTATTTATGCAAAATGGCATAGTACATGGGTAAACGAGGAAATTTCCACAAAGTATCCAAATGAGAACTTTAAAGCTTTAGTACCCTATGGGTTTCCCTCAAATCAGAATATCGAAACACTCTGAGCTTTAAACGCACAAAGTCTTGCAAACCTCTTAAACAGCAAACTGTTTTGGAATAATTTGTTCCAAGTCATCAGTACATGGGCGGTAGCATCTTAAAATTTAGGTACCTCCATCTCAACTTTACTATTTAAAGATCGTACCTTACTCGAAAATATGAAGACAGGGGACTAACCGACATCCTCGATTTATGCAGAACCTAGGAGAACAATTTAAGAGAATATTTCACATTTACAGAGCTCGGTTACATTTCTGCATCAATTTAAAATAGCAAGCTATACCCACGAAAAGTAATCGTAGTGACCGTTTGCTTGTGTAGTTGTTGAATGCAAACAGCATTCATTTGTTTTCAAAATGTCGACATGAGAAATTGTGCAATATTACATTGGAAATCCTAGTGCTCCATTTTCTCAGATAGCTAAAAGTGTAGGATATTGTAAAAAAAACCGTATACAATGCCATAAAAAGTTTCTTAATACCAAATCTTTACAAAGAAAGTCTGGGAGCTGAAGAAAAGGAGGATCCAATAACAAAGTCATCGAAAAGAAGATTCTTGCAACGATTCAGAAGAATCGCTCAATGTCGGAGCGGGATATTGCCAAAAATGTAACACAAGCAGATCAGTGGTGACTAGAACTAAAATAAATAACAATATTAGAACCTACGTTAAGAAGAAAGTGCCAAAAAGATCATCACAACAATATAACGTTGCAATAGCTATACCAAGAACTGTTAAACAACAGATGTTTTCATCGTTATGGATGACATCAAAACAGATTTTGCTACAATTGCTGGAAAACAATTTTACAATGCCTATCCAAGAGAGGTTCTAAGTGAGTCAGGAACATCAATTGGGATTGAGAAATTTGATACGAAGAAATTCATATGACAAGCGATTTGTCAGCGTGTCAAATACAGTGACTTTTTGTAGCTAATGGTACTATAAGCACTGATGTGTACATGAACGAATGCTTGAAAAAAAGCTTACTTCCTCTATTAAGAAATCACACTTCACCTACACTGTTCTGGCCCGATTTAGCCCCTGCACACTATTCTATTGTTACACATGGCTGCAAGATAATAATGTGTCTTATGTGTCCAAAGACATGAACCCATCAAACGTACCAGAACTAAGACCCATCGAGCGATACTAGTCTGTACCTAAAGCAAATTTAAGGAAGGATGGAAGAACAAAAAAATTAGATAGAGATTTCTCTAAAACTGCTAAAAAAAAGTTAGCGGTAGAGTTTCGTCTGATGCTGTGCAAAGTCTAATGGCGCCTATTAAAAAGAGAATTAGATAATTTTCTAGGAAGGCTTTGAAAAAATAATTCTCTGCAGAATACATCGATTTACTTATTATATATTATACATTTGACTAGGCGATATACGTTGTCACCATTTAACTAGTCTATACGGTACAAATAACATCCAAGTGAATTTTCGTTCGCGTATACTGTCTTATTACTGGCTGGCCAGTCAAGAACGCCACTATCCATTCTTAAGGTGATCCGTTGTTTGCCCATTACACACAAACTACTTAGGACGTAAGAACAACTCACTGATTGAAATCAAAAAGTATTTGGCAAGCAATGTTCCAAGATACTAAATAAATATAGTATACCAATGAACCAATTCCTACTTATGTTGCTGAAAAGTGGTTTCCTAACGTATATCCCAATGTTTTGTAATGACCATCCAGGACAGTGTGATACATACAAAAAATTACGAAAAGTTGACTTTAAATGTCAAAATGCAAAATAATAAATGCTACAAATTTAGGAAGGCACAATAAGGTGTCAAGATTAATTAAAATATGAAAATATAGGCCCCATTCCAATTTTAGCCCATACATGAAGTAAATTCTATATTTTTATGTCAGGGTGTGAAGTTGCTGGATTAATCACAGACTCCTTTAGCTATTGAAGTAACCTTTGGATTGGTTGATGTACTGCATTCAATTTCATTTTTGCAAGTCCACTTTTTGTCGACTACCTGAAAGTATATGTTCAGAAAGTGTACCCATAGATCAACTTTGTAAGTCTTCAAATAATTTAGGAAATAATATAAATCAAAAGATCCCTTCTCATAGTGAGTTTCGGAATAATTCACACTTCACTTACCCTTCCCATATTTAATCATTTGTCTTCATTTTTAAATGTTTACTTATAAGATAAATTAGAAAATTCAATTGTTTGCATGTATACAATGTGTCCACATTTCAATGCTCACTATTGGGATCTCGGAAATTGTAAGAGATACGAAGTCGATTAAATTAGAAAAGATTTGGCTATTGTGGAGATCAGTTTACTTATGCTTTTGTTTTTTCAAAAAAGTTCACGGCTTACTAGATATTTGCTAAAAACGAAATTATCTTATTTTTTTTTAAAGTGAAATATCTCAGAAACGAGCAAAGATAGAAAAGAACAGCAAAAAGAGTGTTTTAGAGAATTTACTCCGAAACACAAAAAAATTATTTTCGCAATTGTCTTTTGTTTTACTTCGGCGGTGAAACGTAAATCTAATTTTTTTCTAATGGAACGCCCACTTGATTTCTATATTACTGAACTGCACGCCTTAAATGCTTTTCAGTGATACATGGTTTGACATAGTTATTCTTTTGTTTTACCGAGTTATGAAGTGAAAGCCATTTTTCATCATAGTGTGCCATGACATCTAACACATAAAGTCGTGGAGTTTTATCAAAGAAATTCATTTGTTATGCAAAAATTGCTAAAACAATGATTTTCTTATGTTTAAAGCCATGGCACACTAAGTGGGAAATGCTTTTTAGCAAATATCTAGTAAGCCGTGAACTTTTTTGGAAAAACAAAAGTATAAGTAAACTGATCTCCAAAATAGCCAAATCTTTTCTAATTTAACCGACTTCGTATCTCTTATAATTTTCGAGATCCCAATAGTGAGCATCGAAACGTGGACACACTGAATAAGATAGAATTGTGCTTTTACGATTGAACATTTCGACTAAGTTCATACTGTTTCTAAAGTTTGACTTTCTCTAACACAATATAAAATCTTACAAAAAAAATTAACTTGTAATATTTCAGTCAATTATTCGTTTAAATAAAACTCTTCAGGCTTACGTACAAATTTAAAGATTAAGGTAAAGACGGGGGAACTTGAGTTTAAAAACTAGAAATCAGTACTATAAAGTACTTCTATGCATCATTATGTATTTGAGAAACGAATCAATTTTAGTTTCTTGCCATTTCTTGAAAACCTTATATTATTGTTTTTTTTTATTTTTTAATAATTAACCAATCATTTGTCTAGCCAATGAACTGTCTTGACAGAAATTTATTTTAATTAGTTAGAAAGATTGTACAATCTAGAGATTTATTAGGACTATAAATCTGACTACTACATTTACATTATGGAAAGTACCACCATAAATGAAAGGTGCAATTAAAAACGTAACCATTTTTCTTATTCTTATTTCTTATTGTAAATGTTTCTATGTTTACTACGTAAAGCATGTTTACTTTAGGCCTTTTCACGATCTAAATTTTAACCTTCTAATATGTTTTTTATTAATAGTAATTGAAAACGGGTTATTATTATTCGTCTGTAAATTAATGGAATTCAAACAACGCAATAATCATGTAGTGTAGTATAATGTTTGATAATAATACCCGCATCATAAATATGAAAGTGTGTTGTGTAAGAGTTTTACATTTGAAAACTTGTGATATAGGTGCAGCATGAACTTTGGAGATTCGGGATGCTATCGGAGACAAGATAATGGAATCAGAAACATAGAAGTGGGAACGCAGCAGGCTCCTCGCTAATTGGATGGTTGTTTGTGTAAAGTGATAAACACTTATACCAATTTTGTTGTTTATAAAAGGGTAAACATTTGAAACTTGTTGACGTTTATGTAGATTTATCTAATTAAACATGAGTTGTCCACCTAAGAAAATAAAACTAGAACAAAACACTGACAATCAATTCTATCCAGTTTTATCCGAAGAATTTACAGAACCTACACCAATGATTGATGTTTATATTGACACAGTAACGGACCCGAGAAATATTTCTAAAGTCGTTGTAGAATTAAATACCGTTCTACCGCTACCGGAATTAACTCATCTAAAACGAATAAAGGGCAAGGACGTTCTCTTATTTCCGTGTAATAAAGATACCGCACCAGATATGGTTTGTGAAATTTTAAAAAAGAACAATTTTGACATATCCTACTTAAAAAATAACGTAAGAACGATGTCTGTTGCTGAAATTGCACCCAAAACTAGAAAACAATACGAAGTGGTACATAAACTGTGGCCTTGCAATTTCCACAGTAATAAATATGTCGAAAAATTATGCACGAATACATTATTTAGTGCGTCAGAAATAGAAAGCCATGTCAATTATATGCAAGTCGCTATTGATATTGCAAGGTTTTCAAAAGATCCTCTAAGCATCGCGGGTGTCGTTGTAGTAGATCCCAAGATAAATTCTATAGTGGCTGTGGGATTTGATAAACGTATCGATAACCCATGCCAGCATGCCGTTATGGTGGCTATTGATAACGTGGCTTTGACTCAGAATGGGGGAGCTTGGCAACAAGTCAACGCGAGACTGGATAATCAAGCTAGCTTAGATCTTAGGGGTATCCCTGACGATATTTTAGATGTTTTAAAAAAGAAATATCGAAATTTAAGATTTGGAGCGACTAAGTTTAAAGGAAAGTGTGAAATTGAAACGCCCAGCGATGGGCCTTATTTGTGTACCGGGTATTATGTGTACGTTACACGCGAGCCGTGTGTCATGTGCGCGATGGGACTTATCCATAGTCGAGCTAAAAGAGTTTTTTATGGAACTAAGAGTGAAAATGGGGCGCTTGGTAGTTTATGTAAAATACATACTGTTAAAGATTTAAATCATCATTATGAGGTTTTTGCTGGATTGTTAGAAGATGGATGTAAGAAATTAAAGCAAAAGTAGTTTTATAGAAATAACCAGATAGTTTATGTTTTATATTATGTATTACTTAACTTATTATAAAGTTGTTATAGTTATTTGTAGTTAGTGTGCATTTTGTTCACAAATCCATGAGACTGGAAAGGCTCATGTCAAAAGTCTGATCGAGTTAAGTATATGTAGCAGGTGGTGCTAGTTTCCTATTGAATGTCATTGTTAAAGTGCCAATTTATGAACAGAGTGTACAATGGTAAATTTTAAATCATATAACTGATGATCTCTTACCCAGTAGCTCATCAAATTTGTTGAGATGTTTTTAAATTAGAAGACTTACCTGAATTTGAAACTTGTTTCAATTCCATACTTTGCAAATAGAGAAATAAAACAATTTAGACAATTCTTTATGATTTTTATTTGACAGTATACCAACATGTATTTATGTATTTAACAGTTCTACTGTAACTGTTATGTCCTTTCATTGAGCCATATGTGCTAGTATTTTTTTTCTATTTTGACAAGACACATTCACTATAGTTTGAACCATTGCGATCGCTTAAAAAAAAGTTTTGGGATGTTAAGACCGTCAGCTGCCCGTGAAGAGATTCTTTAACCATCCTTTCTTTCGTACTACTGTCATTTTAATGAAACATCAAGCAGTCAAAAAGCTTTATGTTAAGTATTAATTTTCATAGCATACAATTTCATTTTCCTACTCTAACAGGAAGTCTAAAAATGAAACCTTATTGAAATTATCTTCAAGAAGGTTTCATAATTAATTTTTGCATGTGATTCTCTCAAAAGAATCTCGATTTATATTTTATAAGAAGCAATATAGTCAAATCAATGTAAATCTAAATGTTGCTTTCTTTTTATTCGTTGTAAGATTCATCTGATACAAGTATCATCAAATTACCTTCAAAAACCAGTTTTTCTGAAAAGCATCTCAATAACATATTGTAATGATATATTAACTTTAATGTAATGATTTCCACAACATTTAATTATAGTCTTATTTCATGGGCCGAAATTGAATTCTATTTATCAAAATTTTAAATTAATGTCAAAAAAATGTTTGTTAATTATAGGTTAATGGTTATGACATTAACTTGTGTCAATGATATTTGTCAGTTTCTATTATGAATGTCAAGATATGTTTGTCAAAAAAATTTATAAATTGATAATGATCAACTCATTCAAAGAATTTTTACATTTTTTTTTTATCTAACTATACTAACTACACAGTTTTATTATTTTAACTTTCTTCCTTTTTTAGTAGTTAAGATTTTACTTTATTTTTTATTTTATTTCTAATAATTATACCACCTATAAACTTTAGTAGGTCCTCTTCCTCTTCTTGGGTATCCTTTGTTCACCTTTATAGCACTCAGTCTCGTCTTCTCACAATTTTGCACTTTGTATCTCATCCAATAATTGTTCACCACAGTGAAATTGGGAACGCGCACCAAGTCACTCTACTCATTTGCTTCCTTTCTCATTTTTCCATTTACTGTACTGATTCTTTCTTCATTTCCATTTGGTCTCTCTTTGTCGATGTTCTTTTTTTTTGTTTTAGTCAATTAATGATAAATAAAAGTCCATTTATTTGGTGTACCTTATTTTATTTTATTTTTGATGTACTTTTCTTGTGATAACATGTCACATTGCACATAAACCGCAATAAACATAACAGAAACCATAAATATAACAAATCTTAAGAACCATTCACATAAAAATCTTAATAACCATATACATAAACATCTTAACAACCATATAAATAACGAATATTAATAACCATTTACAAAAATAATCTTAATGGTCCATATACCTTTCTTTTTTATTATTACTTCTTTTCATTTTTTAAAAGAAAAGACTTATTTCACAATTCTCTATTTTTCATTTTTTTATATCTATCAACAACCACACCTAGATACCCTTTTTCTCAATTTTTTTTTCACAAACTTCCCTTTTTTCTTTTCCTTTTTTTATTATCTAGCTGCCCACTCTATACAACCTACTTTTCGTTATCTATTCCTAATCACAAAACCTACTGTACATGCACTTAATCATATTATATTCTTTGAATGATTAACCCTTTTTTTTTTTTATTTTAAACCATATAGTTTTAATATCATCACAATATCTACTAATATAGAGCTATTCAGATGACAACCTAGATGAATGGTGAGATGAGAATCTCAAAGAAATTCTCAGAAGTTAATTACAATATATTTTTTTCCATGTAGTTTATATCTAGTTTGTCACTATTAAATTAACACAATACAGCAGCTCATTCACTTTTGCTGTCAGTTGCACTAATTGCCAGTACGAGAAGATGATGAAGACAGAGAGTATGTCTTGGGATAATCTTCTAGAGTGTACATATTATATTCTGTTCACCTGTTTCATATTGTTTGGGAATTTGTTTCTCAGTGTACATAGTGAGTATGTCTCATATACCACAAGATTAATTTGCAAGACTGTTCTGGAACACCTGTGTTTTAATACATAGCTGAATGAGTGACCTCCCCCATGTCTAACAAGCATGTATTGACTTACAAGTAAGTACTAACTCACAGTCAACTTTTAGTTTAGATTTTTTGTTGAGCATGGGACATAACACTTGATAATTTGGTATGGTAGTTTGCGATTTTTTTTTTGTTCACATGGAAAGTTCAAGTTAATTTACTGGAATCAAGGAAATAAGCCATTTGAGGCATAGTAGTTGTTGAATAATGACATCATCAACATGCATAGCAATTAGTCAGATAAAATTGAAATTATTTTTATTGGCTTACCAAGAAAGATATAATAATCTGAATAATGGACCATCTATCCAAACCCTATAGAAGGCTTGTGCTATAAAATGTGATGGCTTTGTTTTGAAATCTTCTTTCTGTGTTTGCTGCTATGCTTGATCATTGGTGAATTGTAGAGTGCTTAGTTCTAAATTCATATTGAAAGTTCCAGATGATACTGTGCATGTGGAAATTAAGTTAGACAGCTAATAACCTTTTATAAGATAATAAACTTATTGGCTTGTAGGTTGAAAAATTATTTGAATTTTTGTTGGGTTTATGGAACATGTGTAAATTTCCAAGTAGTATCTGGGGAGTATTCAAGGGTCGCCATATGGTTGGATCTCTAGGTTTCAGTTCTTTTACATTGATTTAATTAAAGCATAGTGAGTCTAATTTATTAATTTTCAATTTTTTTTAATAATTACATTTATAGTTGAACTCCATAGACTAAATTTTTTGTGCATTTACTATTGTTGTTTGATGTTTATTTTTTAATTAAATTAAATACATTTTAATTTATTAATTTTTCCAGTTTGAGAAAATAGAAAATGAAAATCAATGAGACCTACAGGTACAGCAATTTTTTCTGTACAAGAAACCTTTTTACACTTTTACTCGGAAATAATTGGGCAACCAATATTTGAAACTACCGTAAGAGCAACAAAAAACCAAATCAAAGATATCCGTGGATTCTGATTTTCTTGTCTGGGATTAGTTTCATATTAATTAATAATTTCAACATTTTTCAAACTTTACATATAAGAATTTTCATCAATTTGTCAAGATAGTTGTGAATAATTTCAGAGGAAATGGAAGCATTGATAGCATCTGGTAGACCTACAAAAAGAACGGTAGAAATTGTTAATAAAGCTAGATGTCATGCAGGCAACTCCTTCGGCAGCAATCAAGAAACTACCCCAAGAAGTTGATTTACCGTATGGGACGTGTCGAAAACAATTTTTAAAAAAGGCTTGGTTATGTTTGCATAATTTATGGATTACTCTTAGACAATCTTTTAAAGTTCCAAGGGTGTCTTTGGTTTGGTTTGCTCAATCTTGAACAGCTCACTTGATTCTACAAATAAATTGTTTATAGATAATGAATAATGAGTTACATTTTTCATTTGGAAATTTTTTATATGGTTGAAGATAACCAAGACATTTTAAATGAATCACTTTTACTGACCAGTCTGTATACAGTGTGTCCACATTTTGATGCTCACCATTGGAATTTCGGAAATTGTAAGAGATACGAAGTCGGTTAAATTAGAAAAGATTTGGCTATTTTGGAGATCACTTTACTTATGCTTTTATTTTTTCAAAAAAGTTCACGGCTTACTAGATATTTGCTAAAAACGAAATTATCTTATTTTTTTTTAAGTGAGATATCTCAGGAACGAGCAAAGAGAAAAGAACAGCAAAGAGGGTGTTTTAGAGAATTTACTCCGAAACACAAAAAATTATTTTCCCAATTATCTTTTGTTTTACTTCAGCGGTGAAACGTAAATCCAAATTTTTTTCTAATGGAACGCCTATTTGATTTCCATATTACTAAACTGCACGCCTTAAATGCTTTTCAGTGATACATGGTTTGACATAGCTATTCTTTTGTTTTACCGAGTTATGAAGCGAAAATCATTTTTCATCATAGTGCGCCATGACATCTAACACACAAAGTCGTGGAGTTTTATCAAAGAAATTTATTTGTTATAATATAATAAATACGCTTTTATGGGGCATTAGCTGCTTATTTGAGGCTATGTGTGAATGCTCAGTAAAGTATCTTAAAAGCGTCTTTTGTTTTGTTTTAGCAATTGTTACATAACAAATGTAATTTATCTGATAAAAATCAATGATTTTTCATGTTTAAAGCCATGGCACACTAAGTGGGAAATGCTTTTTATTTAAAAAAAATAAAATAATTTCGTTTTTAGCAAATATCTAGTAAGCCGTGAACTTTTTTTGAAAAAACAAAAGCATAAGTAAACCGATGTCCAAGATAGTCAAAACTTTTCTAATTTAACTGACGTCGTATCTCTTACAATTTTCGAGATCCCAATAGTGAACATCGAAACGTGGACACACTGTATATTTCCAAAGAACATTACACTAGTGCTGTAGTTTTCAAAAAGTAGGAGTGTCAATAAAGATCCTCCATTTACAAATTTGTTTTGTTATTTCTATATTCTTTATTAATACAATCAGTATTAGTCATCGGTGCATAAATTTATAACAAATTGAATAATTTGCATAAAATATTATGTTTTATATTGACAATGTAATGCGCATAATATTGTTTATTTGGCATAACCACTGGTTCTTTTATGAGTTTCCAATGGAAACTTTATTGCATTTTAATAATAAATTAGTATAAAATCTTGTTATTACTCTTAATATACATTTAGAAGCTGTAAGAATGACTAATTTGTTGTTGCACGTCTCACACTTGTTCATCGTGTCAGTTATCCTAGCTAACAAGAGAATTTCAATTGCAACAAATTAAATTTCTTTAACAAATCTTTTGTATACTTACAATGCAATCAATACAAAATTATAAAAAAGGTAGTTGAACATCAGAGATTTATGTTCAATTGTGTTTTGCAGTAATTTAATTCTAGGTAAGAAAAATTTTCATTTAATTTCTTTATTCTATCTTATCTTAATCATGAGATTTATTACACGTGAATAGCATGCAATGATTCCTTTGATGATTGGAACATCAATTTGTTCAGACAGGACTAAAGCTAATTGTTGACCTTTGATTTGGTTCTCTATTGATTTAGATTCAATGAATCAATCAATGAGATTCAAAACAAGTAGGAAAACTAAAAGCTGTTTATAGTATATAAATGAACAGAAGCAATGTAAATAAGATTGTCACTGATTGGTCAACGTTGCTTACCTATTTCTGATTGAGCTAAATTTAATAGTGGAAATCTTATGACAATGCTTAATGTAAACTCGCTGAATAATCAAAAAGATTAAATGACTAATCATCTTGGGTAATAAAAACTTACATACATTACACAAGTCAATTAAACATAGACGACATGAATATTAACTATAAGACAGAAAAGTCTCTTCCTGCTGACTGCTTGGACGCAATAGGATTGAAGACAATGTATCAATACAAGTAGATTTTGATAAAAACAATCAGTCAAGTATTTGAAGTGTTTCTGGTAATGGTACTTAATAGCAACAGACCTATTAACGGAGCGGTATTGAAGAGTTGTACCCAATTCGACGCGATATTGCGTTTTAATTATTAATCACTTAGTCATCAATAAATGTTGTAACCAACTTTACAAAATTTTCCCCAGGAATTTATTAATGAACATCACAACATACCTAAAAAAGATTCGCAACGTGACACGTTTTGGGTACAACTTTCTCAAGCTAGCCCATATACTTCGTTAGTCTATTCCTTTTCTAGGTCTATGGTAATAGCCAAAAGACACATTTAAAATAGGACGGAAGATAACACAAGAGCGGTGACAGCTAGAGGTAGAATTAAGAAATTTATTTCTAATCAAAGAAAATTTTAATGCCTAGCTACTTTGTTTAATTCCCGTTCGTAACATTTTGGTGAAGGCACTGGGCATATAACCAAGATATCTAAACAATGCCGATTTTACCTACACAAAATCATAGAAATTATAATATTCTTGTAAAAGAAACTTGAAATAGTTGAAGAAATGCCGGTAAATATTAAGATAGCAGTGTCAGATTTCCTTTTGTTAAGTCAGATAATATGTTTTTAAAAATTGCCTCTATATTTCATTTTTCTGCGTCTTACGAGTGTTTCTCTTGTCACGCTAATTATTCATGAACATTAATAACAATAACCGTCTGCAATAAACCTTAATATAATCTACCATCATACTCATCTCTAATTCCGTCAAGCTGCTTATTGAATGTACAAAAAGTTGTTTTTGTTTTCTCCTGGCTGCAAATTGACTGATTTTTTTTAAATATCTAATAGTTTTTCTTAAAATACACATATTTTTGATTGATCATCATACGTTTTATTCAATTACTTAAAAGGTTGTTCATATGAGCAATATACCCATTCATTAGTATAATAATGTTATGATTTCATGTCAGTGCATATTTTGCAACATTGTATGCATAAACAAATTCTGCAAATAGAAGAAAAAATAGAAAATCCACTTAATTCTGGTGTAAAATACTGTAACGACGTAATGTAAGGACCTTGACTTTACTTCTGCTTTAATTCTAGTATACTGATCATCCTTTCCTCATGTTCAACACGTGCTGTGGTGATAAATTTTACAATTAACTCTTTTCATAAATTGCCATAATCCTTTTGTGATAGTCGTTTGAGAAAAAAGAAAGAAAAAACACTGAATCATTGACAATACTTTAATAATGTGTTATGATAGATGGTGGGTTCGTTACACACTTATTATTTCCATTTAAAATCCAAGGTCACCAAAATTGATTGACAGTTTATTCTGTAAAAAACAATTGAATGTTAAGCACTGATATTAGGTAATAGGGGAAAATTTTTATATGAAAATCAGTTTTTTTTTTCTATTATTGTATAAAAGTAAAAAACTGGTTTTATTTTACTGACTAATTAGATTGTAGAAAAAAGTTTTTTATTCCTAACTTGATAATGGTAGATATACATTGAATTAAGATTCGTTGTGAGATAATACTGTAGTGTGAAAGGTTACCTTGTGATATCTCTGTGATTAACTGCGTGTGTTTTTGTTGCTAATTGCAAGTAGTTCAGTGAACCAAAGCTATTTAGTAAATTGGGTTTTTTCGTCTTCAATATTAGTTATAATTAGAAAAGTAAAGGTAATTCTGAATTGAACACTTAAGTATTTGGTTTATAATATTCAATTTTGTTCTTCGTTCTTATTTATCTTAATTGTTAATATTTCTATGAGGTCAGAACCCAGAATTTATTAAAATGTTTCATTTAAGTACTGTATCTTAACCTATAATATTTCATGTACAGTGTGATTTCTTGTATTTTTTCCACAGCTTATTTAACGATATACTCTATCTCTTATATAGAATGACACAGTACCAATTCAACATAAGAAATAAAAGGCCAAACCATCAATCGTTTAGGCCTGTTTGCGTTCATTTCCTCATGATAATCACCACAGTTCTAACTTGTTATTAATCGCAAGTCATAATTATTTCCTTCTTATTGTTAATACACAATTTCTTCCATGTTGGAGCAAGTCTTCAGCATCATTGTGATATATTCTCTTAGATTTTTGTTCTCGGTAGGTATAAAGCACTATAAATGCTATTATCGGTTGATAATAATGCAATGGAAAGTTCCTCTTTTTATCTTTTTTATTTATCTCTAGATCTTACGATGTTATATGTCTGTTTTACCTATTTTTCTTTACTACTAAACATTTTAAACATGTTGCTTCGCTTTATCTAATATTATTTGTTTGTGTTTTTCAAAATGCAACTACGAGTATAAATTGACAAGTCTCCGGCTTAACCCAAATAGGATACAAAGTCGCGTGATGTTTTTACGCTGTTATATTAATATTTCAAGATTTATCAGTCTGGGTGTAAAATAACAAAACTTTCTGTCAAATAATAATTGTTTGACAGGCTGTCAAAGTTGCTAAAGTTTTGCATGCTGTAAGAATGGAGCAAATTGAAATTCGTGCAGTTATTAAATATTTTCATATTAAGGGATTATCCCCAAAAGAAATAAAAGCTGAGCTAGACGGCACATTGGTGCACCACAGTTAAAACTTGGAGTGCGGATTTTAAACGCGGTCGCAAGAGTACAGAAGATGCACCGCGTTCAGGAAGGCAAAAAACAGCCACCACATCAAAAATTATCGAAAAATTTCAGAAGTTGTCTTGAATAACCGACGATTGAAGTTGATAGAAATAGCGGATACTGTGGGCATTTCAACAGAGCGGACATATTATAAACTAACCAAAGTTTTGGAAATGAGACAGTTAACGTATCCGCGCGATGGGTGCCGCGACTGCTCACACTGGAGCAAAAGCTGACACGCAAAACAGTTTCGAAGGAGTGTTTGGACTTGTTTAAGTAGATTTTTTGCGACAATTTATAACAGTGGATGATTCACCACTATACCCCAGAAACGAAGCAGCAATCGAAGCAATGGACTGCCAAAGGACAATCAGCTCCGGAAAAGGCCAAAACAGTTCCATCGGCCGGAAAAGTTTTGGCTTCAGTTTTTCGGGATGCCGAGGGTATTCTTTTTGTGGATTATCTTAAAAAGAATAAAACAATCAACGGGGCATGCTCTGCTACCCTACTTGTCCAGCTAAAAGAAAGAATTCAAGAAAAAGGACTCGGATTAGCAAAGAAAAAAATTCTGTTTCACCAGGATAATGCACCCTGCCACAAGTCAGTTATTGCGATGGCAAAAATTAATGAATTGCGAAGGGCACTTGAACATAGGTGGACCATGTGCATTGAATTGACGAGGATTACGTTGAAAAATAAAATTACTGTTTACGCGATATTCTTTTGTTTTCTTGTCTAGGCCGGAGAATTTTCAATTTATGCTCCTAAGTAACAGGAAAATAATGTTTTGGGTACCCTGGTTCTATTGGTTTGTGATTGATAAATGTAAATGATTTTCCTAGTACTATTGTTTGAGATTTAGACACCATTCTATAGGAATCTAGATCTGTATAGTACGACATGAATCGTGACTTTGCTGTACTAAGCCAGCCTTTTAAATGCAAATAGCAAACCCCGACGGCAACAGCTATAGGTGTTTCTCCAAATGTTATTTTTCGGCTTTATGCCTATTACTAATGCTGTTGTAGGAAAGTAGGAGGCAGAGATTAAAGTTCCACGGAGGCATCTGGTAACCGTAGTGTTGTCACTCATCATCAGCCGGCCATACAAACAGTTTTGATCTTAATGCAGGCTTAGTGTATTTCGTGACGAGCACTTTTGACACTTACTGTGCAACAATTAGAAGCACGTTTCTTGCGTTAGATACTAGAAGAACTGAGACTGGAAGAGGAATATTTTTAGTGTTTTCTACTAGACCTTTCTTCCCCTTCTCCAAAGTCAAGAAACTGAAAAAAAACGAGACTTTTCTTTTAGTTCCAAATAACTAATAAAGCACTTAATACCTGACTCGAGTTTACATTAAGAAGATCTAGCGAGAATAGTATATTATGTAACAAGTGCCAAAAGAGCAAAGTTTCTGCACGAATGCGAAAGTTGTAGATCGAGCCGTCAGGCGAGGTCTACAATTGAATGAGTGCTCAGAAATATTTCTTTCGGGCACTAGTTCTTAAAAAGGTCGCTTTTGACGCGAAGAAAATTGCTACTTTTGTCACGGGCATAGAAAATAGTGTTTTATCTACTCCTACATGTAAATAACTTGTTTTTCAGGTTTCATTTCATATCCAGGCACACTTGTGAATGTAAATCTACCAATCAGGAATCCTTGATGAGAAATCGGCATAACTTCATTGGTTATGTCACAAAAATATGTCAACTTTAAAAATCTAACCTGAAAATATTCAAATATTTTTAATTAGAAATATTTTTAAATTGTTTGGTTTAATTGTGGAAAAAGTATACAGGGTGTTACAAATTCGAGTAGTTGTATGGGGATCTCAAAAACCGTAAGAGATACGAATTTATTTAAATTATTGCAATATTATTTTGAATACTTCCGGATATATCCGGGAAATACCGAAATAATAATTTTTCGTTTTTAATTTTTTACGCCTTTTTTTAAATACGACGTTTCGTATTTCAGATATCATCATCAAGTCAATTTTTTTCAATACGGACTTGGATTTCTTTTTACGTTTTTGTCTTAAACTGGTTTTCAAATATATAATCCCATATTATTTTTTTACAGTTATGTTAATTTGTCTTAGTATATGAATCCTGATTAAGATATCCAGGACCGTACTAGCAAAAACTTGGACGATAAAAGAAGCATCATTTTCTTTACTACGAAACACAATTTTTTAAAAAAATAATATGGGATTATACATTTGATACATTTCGATAAAAACGTAAAAAGAAATCCAGGTCCGTATTGAAAAAAAATTGACCTGATGATGATATCTGAAATACGAAACGTCGTATTTAAAAAATGATTACACAGTTTTAAAGAACATAAAAAAGTGCTCTAATAATGTGTTGTTAGTTTTTAAATAAATTTGAAAACAAAGGCGTAGAAAATTAAAAACGAAAAATTATTATTTCGGTTTTTTCCGGATATCAAGTATTCAAAATTTTTTAACTTTTTAAACGGCATGTTGTTAGGCACATAAATGCGTAACTTTGCAATAATTTAAACAAATTCGTATCTCTTACGGTTTTTGAGATTCCTATACAACTACTCGAATTTGTAACACCCTGTATTGTACAACACGAGTGGAATGCCCATATCGTGTGAGGACAATGTTTGGGGCACGACGACTCATGCGATGTGGGCATCATATCTATTCTCATTGTACAATATACTATTTTGGCACTTGAACTGTTTAAACCAGATACTCTTCAATTGAAGTTCGGAATTTTAGTAATATATAAATATAAATTTTAATTGTTCCATACGTGCTAAATTACCATAAACCCTAATTAGAATCCAACACCTCCTGGGATTTTTAAAACTGACCTTGCTTAGATTGAGTAAGATAAATTTAATGGAACCTCTAACTAACATCTTTGACTGCAAAAACTTCTTTGTTGTACGAACCAAAAAATCTAAGACTGGTACAAGAACCACAACTGTTGATTTTTTGATGTACTCGAGTGATTGATAAAATGGCCAGTTGGCTAAACGTCTTACCGTGTCGTGCCGTGAAGTGTACCCCGTGCAAGATATGTAATGAGTTAATGACAATGAACAGAATTAATTCCATGTTATGGAGACGCGGAAGTGGATAGACACAAAAGAATTATATTTGACGACAACTCCGCCGATACGGGCATGTGAAGACGATGGAACAGGAAAGATAGCCAGGAAGAATATTGGTATGGACACCACTAGAGAAATAAAAGTGAGGAAGAACAAGACAAAAATATGAGTTTGTACTAACGATCATTTTTCCCAATATACACAGAACTATAGACATTGTAGACACTGTTAGATGAAATATACCTTTGTAGGTGTTATGGAGCAAGACCCCAGAAAATTGAAAGACAATTTCCGTGTGGTATTTATGAAGAACCTTTACCATACCAAAGGGTAGAATTGCAGCGTGTTCAATTTTGACATTGACTAAAGAATTAATTAACAAACCAAGAATCCTTTCCCACATAAATTATTTTCAATTAAAAATACAAAACACATTTATTACCAATATCCATTTTATAAGTGACAGCAAGTTAGCGTTTCCAGACCAATATAACAAAAGGAAAGTGTTACTTCATATTACCTATTTGAATGAAAAACAAACATTGTAGTAAAACCATATATTACATTATAGTACAAATAACCTTGTTACGATCTCGATTAATAATTACATACAGTAATTTACATCCTTGTTAACGTTTCTGAAACTTTAACACTGAAAACACAATGTTCCGACAGATATTTAAGTCTTCTGTCTGTCTGGCAACTTCACAGGATGTTCTGGAGTTTAAAGTAACATTTTATGGTAGCGTTAATTACTTTTAGAAAAGACTTGCTTGGATAGTACTAACTCACAATAGATGTTACACCGAGAAACGGAAAAGGCGCGATATCCATATGATGAGTTTTTTAGAAAGAATCTTTATGCGAGATGACGTTGACACCCAACCCAAAGACACCTATTAGTGTCTCTATGTGGATAGGTTTACGGTATTTAGAGTGTTCGAGACTTTATAGATTGATGAGTAACAAATACATGTAAATATGAAAAACACTTTAGTTTCAGTTTTCATAATAAACTTGATGATGAAGCTGCTGATAATTAAGAAACCTAACAGGTTATCCTCTCCACTGCTCAATATCTAAAACTAGAATAAATCTAAAAACGCAATTGACTCGAAGGATTCAATGTGGATCATTGAATGCAATAGAATTTCAATTGTGGATCATTGTAACATTGGTGAAAGAGATGGCACCTATGGCAGCATCTCAAATCTCTAAGTGGAACTGATAGTTAAAAGAGAAGTGGGTAGAAGATTTTTCTTCGGGGATAGTTAAAGAGAGCTCAGTCCTACTTCAGATTGAAGGAAGTTTAGAATTTTTTTTGTGCTAAGACTATAAAAATGGAGACTTGTTCCACTGTGTTGTTTTTTACAATTAAAAAGTATTAGTGAGAATTTACTGTTAAGTACTGCTCTTATATTACAAATGCGGACCACTCCTCAAGCTCGTATCACGCCTGTAGCAAAATACCACTGTCCCACGTATGATCGGAACGCGCATTACAGGTACACTCACCTTAAACCTTTGAACTAAAGCTCTTACTGAACTGAAAAGCACTTCCTGAGCTAATATTACTATTGAAAATTATTTCTCTTCGTTAAACCTTGTAATTAGACTATATAATATTTTAGAATATTTTCATTCATACAGAAACGTCGCAGTATGCTGTTTGTACTTAATATTATTATAATGAAACTAGGTTTCGTTAAAAAATGACGACAGCTTGTCTAAGCTTAATATTTTTACGTCACTCACAGACGGAGATAACAAAAGTACTTTGTTTATCCTGATTTTGGATATTAGATCATCAAACTGCCTCTTAATGTACTATTATCTAAAATACATTTGTTATCTTCTTCTCGATCAACTCATCGAAAATATCTGTGCACAGCAATAATTTCACAATGAAAATCTTTCCGTTTGTTTCAGAAACTGAATGCCTTCAAGATCTACATCGAGAAGAAACTTTCTGAAACCATCGATACCTCATCGCATTACGCTTTCTAGAATATCTGGTTTTTGGATACCAAAGCGAGAAAGAAAGAGGGTTTAATCGTAATAAATTTGACCGTTAACAGAGACAATACATATTATAAACGGAAATTATAGTCGCCTAAATTTAACGTGTCTCGACCTCTAAATTTTGCCCCTTAAAACTTAATTGCAGACAATTCCTTTAGCTTAAGACGTGCATGAGGCCACATATATAAAAATTTCCACAACCAACATCTTAAAATCGCACTAGGAATTAAGTTTGCGTTACGCAGCTCCAATTCGAGACGTTCTAATGGAACTTTGTAAATTAAAGCTAATTTAAACATTGTATCGCTGTTGCGATGAGCAGTTGACTGAATATCTTCATGTCATGTTATCATTACTCTGTAAATCCTTGCTTTAATAGCAGAAACCGCGTGTGCGCTTCTCATAGCTTCGAAATCTGATAAGTGATAACCGCTTACACCTTGAGCAGTTTAATCTTTTTTTTTTCATCGTCCATTTCTAGTTATACATTTGTTGCGAATATCGCAACTATTTTGTGATACGGTGCATTTAAACTACTGGTCCAAATGAAGTTTATACTCGTATACAACGTTAGCCTGAAGAGGCCCGACAATTAGATTTTATTTAGCAGTTGGTTGTGTAAACGTGGCCTTGTGTTAACGCTAAAACACACTATTTGTTCGGCTTATTAAAATTATTGTGCTAAATGGATATTGAATGTCATTATTTACAAATTAAAATGCTAAACATCTACAACTCATTTGTGCAAAGCCGTCGCCAACAGGAAACTACTGGGATCAAAAAGTTGTATAATTCGTTTTTTGTTATGTTCTAAATAAACGTGAAAACAAGGAAAATCCGAACTAAATCGAATTTCTTCACGATTAGTTCAAAAGTGCCTTCTAAACTTTGAGAGAAGGACGCAAGGGACATCATTTTTACTAAGATCCAAAGATCGCCCTTATCGTTTATAATACGGTTTTTATATCTCGAAGCTTTTGTTCCAACCAAATTTCGAAAGTTTTGCCTTTGTATACAGTAAGTAACCCGATGAATACTTTCCGGCTGAAGCCGTCCATGCCATAATTTTTTCGTTATTATGGAGTTTCAAATGAGTCAAAACGACCAAAACATAGAAATTTTCACTAACGATCGTTCATTAATCTCTCAAGATTTGTGGAATATACCCAGCGACAATAGTATGGACAATAACGACGAATATTTCGGTTGGACAAATGATCTTAAAATAGACGAAGAAAAATTCACTCGCAGTAGTAACGAGAATGTAGATAGTAAAATACCGCGTAAACGTAAGCTGTCTGATAATTCGAATGAATCGCTTAAAATTAAAACTGTTAATGGATATAAAACCCTCCGAGACCCTCTAGGAACGTTGGAAACTTCTGAAAAAACAGGGAATCCAAAAAGAAACAATATCCAAAATGGTAGGTGAAATTAATTATTGCATATTTATTTTGAGTTTGTTTATGTTTAAGTATCAATTGGGAACATCTGATGTATGTAATTCTAGATTATGCTTCATAAATAATCATGTCCACGGAAAATCCAATATTTAGTTTTTAATGTACTTGAATCTAGCTTTCTGGAACAGTCTTGGTCTTGCCTGTCAATTCCTAGTTTCAAAATCTCAGTTTTAAACGTTTAAAAATCAAATAGAAGATTTTAAAAAGTGCTTCGTGTACTAAATAAATTTGTAAACACTTATATGAGTTGAGTAAACTATTTTATCTCTATATTACGTTTATGGAAATTCATAAGAACTTTATTATCGGGAACTAAAAAAGAGCAACAAGAATTGAGCAATTGTCAGATATCAACAACATAATAATATTGGATGTAAACGTTTTGAACAAAGACTAGACATACAGGGCATTTTCAAAAAGTTCATTTATTAATATAGTGATTTAGACATTCTCTACGCAGCAGGTATTTACTGCTGACTATAGTATAAGAGGTACGCGTGTGTTTGACTTCGTATGTAGACTGCAGCGTTGTCAAGCTGCTGTATATATACCTATCTACTTGTCTGGATAGACGATGATTGTTATCATTTAAAAATATTCCAACTTTGTAATAAGAGTTCTAATAACCTACTTAGCATATGATTTCATAGCAAAAATTTACTTGTGTATATCACAAGAGATTTAGATATTATTAGTACGTTTGGATTTTTTTGCCAAACAAAATAATGTGACTTTAACTTAAGATGGTTTCATAGGTAGCCGTTTGAGCTTAAAGAAACGTTCTATCTATCTATCTTAATAATATTATTATGAATAAGTATATTATGGTATTTAACATCTTTAATAAAAATTTTCTAGATACTTACTATTAAGTTTTTTATTTTTTTTTTATGGATAATGATTGATCTTCATCTTTTTATAGAAGATATGGAATTTTGGCAATTTTCCAGTGCAAACGAAACTCCGTCTTACAAATAACATTTTTCCGTACATGCTAGGTAACAATCAGCATTTGACTATGTTCTATATACTTCAAATGCGCTTTTATGTCAA
>VTPC01090237.1:0-13021 GCA_011009095.1 Ignelater luminosus | reverse complement strand
TTTTTTTTCTAGTGTTGTCATTTGGCATTTTACTGAGAGATTGTTTTAAGTTTTCCTCACATCCTCATCTTATGGAGTTTAGTATTCCTCTATGTATGTACGTTAATTCTATTACCTATTGTTTGTTTTTCTAAATTTGTTCATGGCCTTCCAGGTACATGGTCTTTTAAGAACGCTACAAGTAGGTAGGCAACACATGTTACACGGAAGTAGATCGCATAGATGACATTTATCAATAATAAGCAATTGAAATTAGCAAATTTTAATTTAATTTTTTTTGCATAGCACTCCCTTTCTTTTATTCAAATTTTTAATTTTTTACTAACGTAGGTGTCATTAAATGCAAGACAGATTGCCTATCTGTTTATATAGCGTTTTTAAAACACAACAGTAAACACATTGCTGTGCTCTTACTTCCTTACTTAACGGCCCACGTTGGACGCCATTCTTTAAATGAGATACTCTTTCAGGATTTATACAGTGTGTCTACTTAAGTTGGTACCATATGGCAAACTTTTTTATTATTAGTTTTAAGACGAAAAGTTATTCTTTATAAAAAATTCTGCATGGTCTAAAACCTAAAATGCCACCATCAGATATGAAAATGTTTCAGTCATAATACGAGATGTGTAAGAAAATATGAATTTTGCCCAACAGTAAAGTACCTTTATTTTTGACAATATCGAAAAATGTTATAAACAAAAGTTTGTTCTCAAATTGATTCTATCTGGAAGAATTATAAATTGCATTTCATATTAGAACATAGTTTTTAATTTTGATAAACTTTTCTTTATAACATTTTTCGATATTGTCAAAAATAAAGGTACAGTACTGTTGGGCAAAATTCATATTTTCTTACACACCTCGTATATGACTGAAGTATTTTCATATCTGATGGTGGCATTTCAGGTTTTAAACCATGCAGAACTTTTTATGAAGAATAACTTTTTGTCGTAAAACTAATAATAAAAAAGTTTGCCGTATATGGTTCCAACTTAAGTAGCCACACTGTATAATCTTTAATTGCAATCAATAAAGAAATTCGTTTTTTATATTAAGATCTTTATTTCACATTTTGTTTCTTCATATCGTTTTTGTTGATTCAAAAAGCATTATTCAATAGTTTACTACCCTTCAAAACAATGGCAATATACAGTGTGTCCAAGATAAGGCTGCACAGCGTGGGGATCTTGGAAACGGTAAGAGATACAGCATCGGTTAAATGAGATGAAAGTTGACTATTTATAGGACCTTTTTGTTGGCGTTTACAAAATCTAGATATCTTGGATAGTTTCAGAAATATTTAAAAAAAAAGTAGATTTCTTGATTTTCGTTATTATTTTTTCTTTTATTTATTTGAAGAGATATCGGAAAACTAAAACCACTTTTTGTTCTCCATTAAAATACGCTAACAAAATTCCTGTACAACGTTTCGATTTTGAGTAACCATCATCAACCTCATTGTTTTAAATAGGCGGAAAAACAATTGAAAATTGTTTTGGATAGCTCTTGTGGTCACGATTCTAATAATGATGATAGGATTATTTTGGTTTTGATTTTTTTGTGTTGAACGCTGCTGTGACCAACTGTAATAATTGCTGTTCATCTTCAAAATTTTGATTGAGCACATGATTCTTAACATAACCCTAGAGGAAAGAAATCTAACGGTGTTAGATCAGGTGATCGTGCAGGCCAGGGTACTGCAGAATGCATTAATTTATAGCATAAGAAATCAAAACAGCCCTATCATGTTTACATCATTAGAATCGTGGCAACAAGAGCTATCCAAAACAATTTTTAATTGTTATTCCGCCTATTTAAAAAAATGGGGTTGTTGATGGTTACTCAAAACCGAAACGTTGTACATGAATTTTGTTAGCGTCTTTTAATAGAAAACAAAAAGTGGCAATGGAAAAGTGGTTTTAGTTTTCCGACATCTCTTCATATAAAGAAAAGAAAAACTAACCAAAATCGAGAAATTTACTTTTTTTAAATATCTCTGAAACTATGCAAGATATCTCGATTTTGCAAACGCCAACAAAAAGGTCGTATAAATAGCCAACTTTCATTCCATTTAGCCGATTCTGTATCTCTTACCGTTTGCAAGATCCCCAGGCTGTGCTTCCTTATTTTGGACACACCGTATAAGTATGCATACCATATTGAACAGAAATACGATATTGCGCATTGCAGTTCTTTATTTTTTTCGTGACTTTCCATGTATTTCCATTTTTATATTTCTCGCCTATCATCTCTGCAGTTTTTTTAGTTATCCGAGGTTTGCTATTGTAAACATTTTTGATTCATACTTGTGTTAGATCCATTACGATTGTATCGTGCTTTATAGCTTGCCATCTTCTTTCTTACTATCTTTCTATTTTTCCATTTTCTAGTTTTTCAGCTTCAAACTATGATCTTATGTGTCGTGTTTGTATCTCTTTCATTTTACTATTTCTCCTGCTTTCAACATCTTAGCGAGTTGTTGTTCATATTTAATGTAAGAAAACGCATTTGAACTGGAAGTGCTTTATAATCCTTTTGGTTTTTTCTTTCCCTTGGCATGATGGTTACATATAAAGCAGTGTTCAAGTGATAGAATTTTCTCCAACACATTTCGATGTCGATGGTGTTTCTGTTGAACCTAGTGTGTAACACTAGGATGATGTATTGTGTAGAAGTGAAGTGGTAGAGGATATACAGAATGTTTCAAGGTGAATCTGCCAAACTTAAAAGATGCGTGCCTTGAGTAATTCTAAAAAAAGAAAGTTATATTAATATAGGTCCGATTCTGAAAAATTAAGATTTTGAAAATAACGATTTTGATTTGAAAATAAATTGCAGATCTGGTGAGACAGTTACTGTTTTATAGTTTTGAGAAACGCCAATGTATACTGCTTTCAGTACAGACGGCAATCGTAGTTTACCCTACGTCATAGAGTATAAGAAAAAATTGCGTTTGTAGTAAAAGTGGTACAGTAGACGTTTATAAAAACCCTGGTTTGCCGGGTTCGAAGTAAATACACTTCCGGTACGATTTCTGAGGTCATAAGGTACACGGATGTACGCCTATGTACTGTATAACCCGACCAGTGAATTTTAGGCACGCCAGTTTTTTTATGTATGTCTATTGGTGTACTTTCACTACAAACACAATCTTTTCTTGTACGTGTAGTAAACAACAGTTGCTACTTCATCTATTTGCATCTTACTATTGAATGATAAACATTTAAGTAATGCAGTTCCTGTTATTGTGTCACTCTGTATATATTTATGTTTATTTGTTTAGGAAATGCACAATGAATTAGAAAAACAAACGTGTTAAGGTAAAACGTGATGATTTAATTTAAAGAGCAAATTATAATAATTGTAATTAATTATAGTGTGTCCACATTTCGATGCTCACTATTGGAATCTCGGAAATTAAGAGATACGAAGTCAGGTAAATTAGAAAAGATTTGGCTAGTTTGGAGATCAGTTTACTTATCCTTTTGTTTTTTCAAAAAAGTTCACGGCTTACTAGATATTTGCTAAAAACGAAATTATCTTAGTTTTTTTTAAGTGAAAGATCTCAGGAACGAGCAAAGATAGAAAAGAACAGCAAAGGGGGTGTTTCAGAGAATTTATTCCCAAACACAGAAAATTATTTTCACAATTGTCTTTTGTTTCACTTCGGCGGTGAAACGTAAATCCAAATTTTTTCTAATGGGACGCCTACTTGATTTCCGTATTACTGAACTGCACGCCTTAAATGCTTTTCAGTGATACATGGTTTGACATAGCCATTCTTTTGTTTTACCGAGTTATGAAGTGAAAATCATTTTGCATCATGGTGTGCCATAACACCTAACGCACAAAGTCGTGGAGTTTTATTACAGAAATTGCTAAAACGAAATAAATACGCTTTTATGGGGCGTTACCTGCTTATTTGATGCTGTCTGTGAATGTTCAGTAAAGTATCCAAAAAGCGTCTTTTGTTTTGTTTTAGCAATTGTTACATAACAATTGTAATTTACCTGACAAAAGTCAATGATTTTCATATGTTTAAAGCCATGGCACACTAAGTGGGAAATGCTTTTGATTTAAAAAATAATAAGATAATTTCGGTTTTACCAAATATCTAGTAAGCCTGATCTCCACAATAGCCAAATCTTTTCTAATTTAACCGACTTCGTATCTCTTACAATTTCCGAGATCCCAATAGTGAGCATCGAAATGTGGACACACTGTATAGTATATCGCAGGTATAGATTCATAAATGGACAACATGTTTTTATTACAAACCGTAGTGTTTTATTTTGAAAATCTATTTCCGGAAGCGCGTAAATAATAAAATCATTGAGAATTTTAATAGTCATCCGAGGTTAAATATGTGCAGGCTTCCGAATAATTTTCCTCTAATTATGTATAATTTTGTCATTTATTTGCTTTTATAATTCGTGTAAGTTTTTTAAGTTTTATACTCATGGTTAGTTTTCGGTGAATTTAAATTATTTAAATGTCGGTCCTCGTTCATTATTCGCTGATTAGTTTTAAGTCTTGAAATTTTTAACGTCTCTCTTGTCTGCTATGTAATATCTGAATGTGTGTAATATGTGATTGCAAATAATCGTTTCTTCAGAAATCAGTGTTTTATTTTGCAAACAATTTTGCGGATAGTTTAACCTTAATTTTTTGTTAATTAAGCTGGTTTGCAATTATACAACCTAACAATTAGGAACCAAAACAGTCAATAAATACGGTAATATGATAGTCTAAAGAGTATTGTATAGTAGTATAGATTTAGACTTCCAAGGTCACATTATAAAAAATTTATTAATTCAATTAAAGAGAACATGAATAATAAATAATATAATCTTGTTTTATCATCCAGCTCATCATCAACAGGTCGAATAGGTTAAATCTTAGGATTTCACATGGGCACCTACGATAATAATTAAGATAAGATAAAATCATAAATATAAGATAAAACAACATGTAATTGACGTAACAGAACTTTCTAAACAAGAATTAAATAAAAAAGGATGTACTTTGTTCAACAGCACTTTAAATAGGCAATAATTAAACTTTTGGAATAATTTGTTTTAAAAAAAAACAAACTTGATGTCCATGATATATGGTTGAGGCACCACTTTTAATTTTCTCAATTTAAAAATAATTTCCAAGAAAAACCATTATAACCAATTGGTAATTAGTAAATTAAATGGTGTCTACATATTTAACCTTTAGACAAAAATTCTAAAGAGACTTTAAGTATTTTTTGGTGACTTTATAAATTGTTCTTTTATACCTGTTTGACAAGTTTTGTTAAAGGAGCAAGTTTTTACTTGTTGTTATAATTTACAAATTTTATGCATATTAAATGAGAGAAGTCTGGTTTAAGAGATTTTAACTTCCGATTAGAAGTATGCCATTAACATAAGAAAAAATTCTTAACAAAATATATGTAATGGTAGTAGAGAAAGCACCCAATTAAATTAATTGAATTTATTCTTACATATAAAGAAATATTGAAATCTTGGAAAGACGTTTTTGGGTTTATAATGACGTAGATACCTGAATTAATATGTACATATATGCAATCCTTAACATTTATTGCAGGGAAACTTCATAAAATAGACTATAGATGTAATCTGTTATTCGTAAATTAAGACTTACTTCTGATTTGTCATAATCTAGTTTGAAGATACTCTCAGACTGAAAAAGTACTACTGTCAAACTGGCTGCAACTAGTTTATTAATTTCTGAATGTAATGTGTACAACATATTTAATTAGCAAGACATGAGTTCGTTGTCACCTAATTACTTTACAGATGTCTGTTTTTTAAATTACAATTTTTTAATGTTTTAATTTTAATATAATTAAAAAACCTGCATAATATACTGAATGAAAATACTACTGAAACAGACCAAAAAAATAAAAAAATAAGAATTTAAGAAAACTAATTTTGGCTATCAAGTTCTACTAGTCAGATTATTTACATTAGATCACTTTTTTCTTCTGAGTTACTATAATGTTTTCTTTTATGCTTTTGTTGTATAAATTCATTGTGGTATTTTTATGTGATCAAACTATCATATCTGTGACTGTTAAGATTCTAGTTGCTCTTTTAAGAGTGCTGAGCTTGTGGAAAAGGTATATTTCAATGAAATGGTTTATTTGACTATGCCATTATATTCGGTGAGTATATAACCTTTAAAAGGCTTTACAACTAATTCTTTTTTGTTTATGAAAATTGTCTTGCAGTTTTGCGTTTTTTGTTAATTTATGAATTAATTATTATTGAAAGTTATATTTTAGTGATTCTTGTTAGTTCCAGATTTCTTTTTTAACGATAATTATCAAAAAATCCAACATGAAGAATATATAGATATCAAAGTGAACAACTTCTACTTTGGATTATACTTGATTGTGATCAGTTACAAGTGCCTACGTACATTCAGTTATCATTTTTACAGTTCTAAAGAAAGTCAGTCTTTTAGTGAATAGTGCTTGAAATCAATAGAATCTACTAATATAAATCGCGTAATGTATAATAATAATTGACGTATGTTACATTTATTAATTGACAATTTATCTTTTAATGTATTGTTTCTATAAATAGACACCTTTGAACTTAATTAGTAATACAGTAAAATTTCCAATTCAGCATATAGTACATAAAGCTGATTTTGCTCATACTTATTGATAATGTAAAAGATAAAATTGTAATAAAAATACTGCATATTACCAAAAAATGCTATTTTTGGTCATGGAAATAGTAGAGACATAGATAATTTATATCATGAAGATAGATTTTTATAATCTTGTATTTAAGTTTGAAAAGCTTATTATCACCGGAAGAGTTACTTAACCCTTTCTCTACTGTTGCACGTAATCGAAGGTTCGCCCGTATTCTCACCTGAAATTACTATTTTAAAATAAAGCCAGCAATATAAATGTTTCTTTAAATAAGTCTTAAGTGTCTTTTTGGTTACTTCTTTCTTTGACACCCAGTTTATCCGGTTATCTTCAATTATTTGAAAGTAACACCTTTTCCTACAATATTTTAATTTTTGCAAAAGACCACGTTCAAAATTCGATTTTCCAAAATACCTTGACTTTTGTTTTTCACTGGAATTCTTCTGTACATTGTCTAGAGGTCTCCTCTTTCTCCTTTTTACAAATCCGCAAACGCAACTCTCCCATTTCTTTCCTTTATCCAACAAAAAGAATAATTTTGACCGTTTCTGCATGACCTTCAGAAATGAAGTTTTGAAAGATAAAAACTGGTTCTATCCCAAATGGAATAACACATCTTAGCCCTATTTAATTACGAACCTTGCTGACGAATGTACTATATGAGATGGAATATAACCATGTCGGTGTGAGTGCAGTATATGCTGACCCCTAAAGACAGCCCCCTAGAATTCCACTAACTTTTACGCGCGGGTCTCACAGGATGCCCAAATATCTTGAAAATCGATTGGTTCTTGAGACATAGCGATTTTGAGTTTCACCAAGTCTTGCTTTTTCCTAACTACGTCGAACTCAAATTTCGACTCTCTCTTTATGAGATGTCTGATGATGACACTCTTTTAGATGCTTTCGGACTGATAATCTAGCTTGGATGTGCACCATCAAACATTATTGATTTAGGTTGTGACTGTCATACAGTTTCTTAACTTCCCTTTCAGGTCTGGTAACACGATCGATAACCATCTAAGTAATCCCATGTGACTTATTAAAGAGTTAGACTATCATAATTGAAAACGAAACAAATTTTGTGAAACACTACATGCCATTTGGATTTATGGAGTTATTTTTTTTCTGATCTACTTTTATGTATTTGGTTTCTTTTTAGAGTACACTGCTCTTTTGTTTTTGCCTTCTAGTTGATATTTCCAAACCTTTTTAGTTCAAGGAAATGCGATAAATGAACCTCTTCTCCATTTTTAATAAAGCTGTTCTATTCGTTTGCATTTGCTTCTGATTTCTTCGATTTTCATAGGCCCATTTGTATAGCATCTTTGTGCTATCATATCAAACTTTAGGATTTTGTTTTTGCTATTGTAACATAGAAATGAACTTTCGTAGTTCATATTTTTCTTATGTCATCACCGTTTTTTAAGGTTATAATTATTCCCCTGACTCACTTTTATAATTACAACCACCAAGACTTTACAATGTTTATTTTGCTTGAACTACACATGTTGCCCAGTAATCCTTCGGAGCAATAATTTCATCAATTCTATATATTCGAGAAAATACTATGATAATCTTTCTTTGCAACGAAGTTGATATTCTGAATATCATTTCCACTACATTTTTATTTCCCTTCTAGCTTACAATTAGTATCAAAACAATAGGTCTGAGTTTTATCAATGGTAGCAAGATGATTAGAAAGATTGCTGGATCTTTTCTAAACAAACCTAAATTACTTAGTAATAGAAGTATCTTTAGACATTTTTGTTCAAGTTGAGCTTTCAGAAATTTGCTATGATCGAGTTGCTCAGATGCCCACATTCTTCAGATAATCACAATTTATAAGCCACCAGTACTATATGCAAGTACACAGTTGGTTGACACATAGCTCTACCTCTATACAGTGTGTCCCCATTTCGATGCTCACTATTGGGATCTCGGAAATTGTAAGAGATGCGAAGTCGGTTAAATTAGAAAACTTTGGCTATTTTGGAGATCAGTTTACTTCTGCTTTTGTTTTTTCAAAAAAGTTCACGGTTTACTAGATATTTGCTAAAAACAAAATTATCTTATTTTTTTAAGTGAAATATCTTAGGAACGAGCAAAGATAGAAAAGAACAGCAAAGAGGGTGTTTTAAAGAATTTACTCCGAAACACAAAAAATTATTTTCACAATTGTCTTTTGTTTTACTTCGGCGGTGAAACGTAAATCCAAATTTTTTCTAATGGAACGCCTACTTGATTTCCATATAACTGAACTGCACGCTTTAAATGCTTTTCAGTAATACATGGTTTCACATAGCTATTCTTTTGTTTTACCGACTTATGAAGTGAAAATCATTTTTCATCATAGTGTGCCATGACATCTAACACACAAAGTTGTGGAGTTTTATCAAACAAATTTATTTGTTATGCAAAAATTGCTAAAACAAAATATATACGCTTTTATGGGGCATTAGCTGCTTATTTGATGCTATGTGTGAATGCTCAGTAAAGTATCTTAAAAGCGTCTTTTGTTTTGTTTTAGCAATTGTTACATAACAAATGTAATTTATCTGATAAAAATCAATGAATTTCTTATGTTTAAAGCCATGGCACAGTAAGTGGGAAATGCTTTTGATTTAAAAAAAATAAGATAATTTCGTTTTTAGCAAATATCCAGTAAACCGTGAACTTTTTTGAAAAAGCAAAAGCATAAATAAACTGATCTCCAAAATAGCCAAATCTTTTCTAATCTAACTGACTTCGTATCTCTTACAATTTCCGAGATCCCAATAATGAGCATCGAAATGTGGGTACACTGTATATGTACAAAAGCCACAATGTAAAGCTTTCTCGAAAATTCTAGATCGACAAACCTACTTTTGTATTGGGAGAAGCGATGGCCTACTTTTGCAACCCCTAACACCGCCGACCCTGAGTCGCAGTTTATGATTATGGTTTTTACGTTATTGTAAAGTGCTTTAACGTAAGAGATAAAAGCGCACCGTCAGTGCTATTCAATGTTAATATACAGGGTGTATCCTTAATGGCGAGTAATATGTACAGAACGTTATTCTACATCACAAACTGACAAAGAAATTCTAATATCATTTTGACGAAAACTTCTTTAATACAACGTTATTAAGGTTCCTAATCTTTACTGAAATGTTTTTGTTTTTAATAATTAAGACAAAGTAGTAACAAGTATTTATAGGTTAAGTAATAAAAAGAATCATTCGATCATATTTTTGTTTTATTTCGTAATAAAGGGTTTTCCAATAAGAGGTGTTATTTTGATATTCAAAGAAAAGTGCCATTTTTTAATATAAATGATCGGATGTTTATTTCATTATAAAGAGGAAGGTATGCCGTTAATAGTGGAAAATAACATCAGGCAAATGACCACCACGACCACGCTTACAGGACAATATCCTTTTCATGAAATTTTCCATAACCAAATCGCAAAGTGGCTGCCCTATGTCCTCGATAGCCTCACGAATTCCATCTTTGAGGTCTTGAATCGACGCTGGGCTGTTCTCTTTCACGTGGCCCCAAAGAAAGAAGTCGCAAGGTGTTAAATCACAAGATCTCGGTGGCCAATTGTGATCACCTCTTCGAGAGATAACACGGTCCGGAAACTTTTTCCGTAAAAGATCAATGGTTTCGTTGCTTGTGTGGCACGTAGCGCCGTCTTGTTGAAAGTAAACGTTGTCCAGATCAATATCATCCAATTCCGGCCATAAAAAATCGTCAATCATCTCTCGATAGCGCAATCCAGTCACCGTAACTGTTGCTCCAGCCTCATTTTCGAAAAAGTAAGGTCCAATGACTCCGCCGGACCATAAACCGCACCAAACAGTCACACGTTGAGGATAGAGAGACTTTTCAACAATAACTCTTGGATTTTCTGAGCCCCAGATCCGACAATCTTGCTTGTTGACGAAGCCACCGAGGTGGAAATGGGCCACATCACTCAAGATGATTTTTCGATGGAATTCTGGATCATTTTCATGCATTTCAACGACCCAATCAGCAAAGACACGACGTTGTTGATGATCGGCCGGCTTGAGTTCTTGTGTTAACTGGACTTTATAAGCCTTAAGACCCAAATCTTTATGCAAAATACGGTGTAATGACGTTTGTGGAATGGCTAATTCCAAAGAACGACGAGGAATGGACAAACCTGGGTTTTCTTTAACACTTTCGGCTACAACAGCAATATTCTCGGCTGTTCTTGAGCGACGTGCACGGGTTTTATTCTTCACATCACTAACTTGTCCCAAGAGCTCGAATTTTTTCACAAATTTCTGTATTGCGGTCCGACAAGGTGCTTCACGGTGACCCAAAAATGTTCGAGTTTTACGAACCGTCTCTGCCAAATTTTCACCATTTTTATAGTGAATTTTAATAATTTCAATGCGTTGTTGAAGCGTGTATCGTTCCATATTTATTAATGGCGTAGTTTCTACTTGTCAAATGTCAAAAAATGATAGCTTCAAAAGTGACATCTACCGAAATAGCGGGCTATTCAAAATAACACCTCTTATTGGAAAACCCTTTAGTTTGCCTGTGATCCGCTTCTTATTATTGTTAAATCTTCGCTTTAGAACCTTTAGAAATATATTGCAATACTGCGTTGTTTTTGCTCTGGAATCATTAATGGAAAGCAGCAGCTTTACAACCAAAATATCATGCAATGTTGTCAGGTTTAAAAACTAAAACTATGAATTTATGGCAAAAAATGTATTTAGCGTTTTTATTCAAATTTTCATGTAGATTCACGTGGTGTATAGACTATCCGCCACTGAAGATACGCCCTATATAATAGCACAGATGCAGCAACTCCTCGGGTTACTATTAAATAAACTCGACACATGTTTCGATATTATATATTAAGAACAAATTAATTTAAGAAAATAGATAAACAAATTTTATTATGCTGCTTGGCTGACAGGCTTTATTTCAGGCGACTCAATCTTCGTTTAAACTTACAGTAACGACGGGTTTAGGAGCTTAGTGTGTTGTTCATTCATTGAAGATCCATATTTTGTGTGACTAAATATCAAAGGTGTCTAAGACTTTTAGTTTGTTTCAATAATTAGAAAAGTATAAACATATCAATGGGCAATCTTGTTCGAATAAATGTTTGGCATAATTTGATTTATCTGGGTATGAACCTCTACTTTTGCTTTTACTTTCAATGCCTCTAGCTTCGTTCGTCAATAACTGCCTTTTAACGAAATCACTGTCTGTTAAAGTTTGATTGTCTTAGCTGAAGGGTTTGAAAGAAAAAGTCTGAAATTGACTTTTCATCTAACACTACATTATTCAATAATTTGTATTTTTTTTTTATTTAAAAAAAGAAAAAGTGTTTTAATTGTTTTTTTGGGTTTGGTAGTAGAAAGATTTCTGTCTCTGCCTTCTCCATTTATGGTATGTAAAGTAAGAGTTTTTTTGCCAAATGAATGCTGCTAATGCAATGAATAATTTCTATTTCTATTTAAAACTTAGATAGTTTTGAATATAAATATTAAAGCAGTGGGCACGCTGTTATCTAGTGTAGATCATTTTGATAAAATGTTTTTACTTTGTCCTTATATTTTATTATGATAAAATGCAAGCTTCAAATGCTTTAAAAACAATAAGAAGTATTAATGCAAATCTTGTCGTAAGAGATTTCAAATGTTTCTATAGAGTACTTGACATTTATTAATAAATTTCACATCGTACATTCACAGAAATAATATGTATGTTTGGTAAAATGTAGTGGAAATAGAAATGGGCTATTTTTATTTTCTCGCTGTGGTCTTTCAATAACGTTTCAGTAATGAGAAACCTAGAAACAGTAACACCCTCGTCTACTATTTTTAAATAATGTCTCGATTAGATTAAAGCGACCAATCTGTCCAGATGTTCTGTAATTAAATATTAATCACTGAAGTTTATTAATCGTCTTAATAGTATTTAATAAATATAATGGGAACCCCTGTATAAATCGTAGTAATTGTAATTAATATAAATTTAAGCTATCGCAAATTTTGAGAAGCACTGATAATTACGAAACTCGAATGTGTATGTATATGAACTCATAAATTATCATTTATATTTTTAATATTTTCAAATTGTATCGACACGCGAGATGATAACACTACAGTTGAAGTTATTGGGAAATACAGTCTGATAAATATACCATATGATACTTCTATTACAGCTATAGAAAGAGAAATTCAAGCTTCAGTTAATAATTTCCCAGTTTTTGAAGTAAGTTTGCAGTTTAAAACGTATCAAATCCGAGAATTTTAACATCAAAATTTCCTTCTGCATACTTACGTTTCCCATATTTAATTTTATCTTTGC